>VXBU01005726.1:180648-206104 GCA_013400315.1 Bombycilla garrulus
ACAGCTCCTCCATGTTCCCCCTCACACATTCCCCCTCACACGCTGCTCCACCATATTCCCCCTCACACATACCCTCACAGAGATTATAGGAATTCCATTCTAAAGCTCAGAGTTCCTTAAAAAAGTAGCTAAACTTCGTTATAATTTTGGAGAGAAGCAGCTGTAATATTTGCATTTGGATCCACGCAGTGCTCCCCGTGGCCTGAGAAGCAGTGGGTTTGGGGGCAGATTATTTGAACTCCGTAAGTACATGGAATTCCTGTGGATAGGTGGGAGGTGAGGGCTCTGTACGAGGATTTCCCAGTGTGTGCTGTGTGGGCCAGAACCCCAGGAGATGCTGAGTCCCTTCCACACATGGGGAGGACCCAAGTGCCCCCACAAGGCTGATGTGTGATTTTATCCTGGTATTTTATCTCCTCCCCTTTTTATCCTGGGTCGCAGGAAGCTGCTTGCCTTTAAGCAGCCAGCTCCTCGCTGGTGATTTTCCCTCCTGCGGGTTGCCACTTTGGGCTGGCAGTGGTTCTCCCTGTTGGGAAGGCAGGGGGATGTGGTGGTGCTGTTCCTAATCCCACAGGGTGGTGGGTGGGATGGCTCTCCAGCCATTCCAGCAGGATTTGGAGCACGCCTGTACCCACAGCTGTCTTGAGCAGAGTCCCAGGCCTCAGGTAAGGCAGAGGTTAAACTGGAGCAGCTTCCCAAAAACCAGGTGGAGCTTCCATCAGCACCTTCCACCCTCCCGAGCTGCAGCACAATCCGATGATGACTATTGATCCCTTCCTTCCTTCCCAGCTTTTCCCCGGCTCTGGCCTTGATGTACGGATAGCGCCGCAGTCCTGCTCAAATAAGGCTCCATCTTGATCATGGGCTGAGATGAGATCCTGGGATTTGATAAAGATAATTGATGGTTCACAGGGAATTGGAAAACAGTTCTGAGAGCAGCAGCTCCACCTGGAAATGGGCCCTTTGTTTTCCCAGCTTTAAACCCCAGGGCCACGGGCCCAAGCCAGACACACAGGATTAAGCACAAATGGCAATTTTTATCCCAAAATAAACCATGTAGATTAATAATTGCAACTAGAATTAATTTATAACAATATTAAAAGGATTAGGCAACAGGATTAAGGTATTGCCGAGCACAAGCTCTGTTTCCCCAATTAAACACTGAAATAATATTGAATTTCCAACCAAATTATTAGTAGTTTGTGTAGGATTCCTAAGTATTAGCCTACAGTTAAAAATCCTGCACTTAAAGGTGCAGTAACACAGGAAAATACTGATGCTATAAAATGCTATTTTTGTATCAAGTTAAGCACTAAAATAAGACTGGAAAGGGAGAGTGCAGGTAACTCAATTTTAGGCTACCTGGTAGTTGATTTTGGGATGATGGGAAAATATTAATATTTTCCCAGATAAATTCTTGCTGAGTACCAGAGTCTGGCCCAAAATCCACCAATTAATTCCTCAGTACAGGTTATTTAATTATTTTCTTTTCCGTTACGAACATATTTGGGTCTGTAAGGAGAGACTCTGAAATATTCCATTTTTATTGATTAAATCTTGGGATTCATCATAAATATTTAGAGCTGCATTTCAGAAATACATGTAATTTTTGTACCTAAAACCTGGGTCATTTGCACTGGAAGATTAAAGAGAAACATAAGTTATTTTTGGTTTATTTCAAAGCAGAAACTACTTTTAAGCCTGGGCTGGAATCAATAATGTTTGGTCCTGAGTCCTTCCAGAATTAAAATCCCAGCAATCCGAGCATTAATTGGATTGTGCAGGGCTGATTTTATTTCAGTCCTGGATGCCTTGGCAAAGTTTGATTTATGTGGAAGGCAGAAAAGGATTTAATATTCCATTTGGAATGAATCGTGGCTTGGCTTAATTAATTAGAGAGTAAAAGATGCTGTTCTTTAAAACAGCGCTTTAAAGATGTTTATCCTGCAGTCCACACCTGCATTTCCAAGTCCAGGTGAGGCAGGAGAACCTGGTCACTGGGAAGCACCTCCCTAAATATAAGAGAAAAGGTAATTACTGAGTGTACCCTAATTGGATAGGCCAGAGGCCTTTTCTGCACATGCCCAATAACAGACAAAGGAATTTTCATTAATTTATTTATTAAACTACAAGATTAAAGGTGCAGAAACTGCTGTGAGTTGATAGAGATTTCCATTACACTGCTTCAAAGCTAGGGATTTCTTGGTAAGAACATTTTTACTTCTCCACAGCTTTTCATCCGTGGCTCCAGTCTCACCCGGGAAAGGGGTTCCAGGGTCACCTCCTCCTTCAGTGCCCTTTGTCCCCTGTGCAGAGCTTGGAGCTGGTGGTTCCCTGGGCCTGGTTAAGGGTCCCCAGGAAAGGCAGCGCTGCTTTCCAGTGCAGGAATTTGTGCCTTAAGGAACCCCTGGGACTTGGAATGATAAATATCAGATAATAAAGGGGATCAGATATTAATAGTGGGTGTCTGCAGGAGGGCATTCTCCATTTAAAATACGCATTCTGCTGCATTTATTAATACAAAATAGATCCAGTGTGGGGGTTTAGGTCACCTTTAGTGGAATATTGCGGTTCAGGGGAGGTTTTCCCAAACACTGGACTTGGGATTAGGTTGTTGGAATAGCCTGAGTGTGTGCTGTGGTGCAGGGGGGCAGGTGCACGAGTCCTGTAGGCTCCCAGGAGCGTCCCCTTCCCATTAAAAACCTGGGCAGGGGGAGGCTGGAAGCAGCTGCATTTGGTCCCACTGTCCTTGTCAGACAGAATGGAGATATTTCCAGAGTGGTATCACACGGGTTTGCTCGGGATTTCCACTGTGTGGGGTAACTGGCAGTATTTGGAATGAGCAGCAGTGATGTGGCTTTGCTTCCTCATGGAAAACACAAGCTAGCACCGCAGAAATGCTGGCTGGAAAGGATTAGCATCAATTAGAGCAGCGCTTCCTTTAAATAACAAAGCAGCTGGATTCCCTGAAGGACTTGTACTTCTTGGAACGTATTCCAGGAGTAAAAAGAGCAACAAGTGTGCTGCTCCTATTGATTTCCACCTTTGTCTCACCAAAACATATTTTATTGACAAGTGTTCCATGCTTGTTAAGTGCTGAAGAGTGGGATGTGGCTAAACGTGGGATCAGCTGATTAGCTGTGGGGATCCCATTAAAGAGAGAGATTTGGGGTTCACTCACCTTTTCCATGAGGAATAACTTAATGTATTAATGGGTTCTTAATATGTCAGGCTCATTCTAGGTGCACACACTGAGCAGGGCTTTTAATAACCCAGGGATGGGCACAGGAGCACTGCTCATGCTGATCCAGGAGGGAATGGAAATGTCCAGGAGAAAATCGTGTGGCACCTTGGCTTTAATACAGGCTTGAGCTTTTTGATCCTTTGTGGGGGTGCTGCTGTGGGAGGGCAGCTCACTGGGGAGGCATTTCTGGGGGGTGCTCTTGATTTTCAGGCTGCTGGTTCACAGATCTCCCTCACTGCTGTTCTCTCCTCTGTTCCCAGACTATCCATGGCCACAAGGGCCCCATCACTGCTGTGGCTTTTGCCCCGGACGGCCGGTACCTCGCCACCTACTCCAACTCCGACAGCCACCTCTGCTTCTGGCAGGTGAGGACACCTTCCCAGCCCTCCCTCTGGGCCACGGCATCAGCAACCTCGGGACTGGGACTTGATCCCTTCATTTCACACATTAAATTGCTTCAGTGGAAAAAGATCCCAAGGGAGGAAGGTCACAGCTGGATTGGGCTCAGAGCAGCCCGGACTAGTGCAAGGTGACCCTGCCCATGGCAATGAGATGGTCCTTAAGATCCCTTCCAACCCAAACGTAAGGGGTTAAACATCCTCTGTTAGTTCTCAAATGTGACCTCGTGCACTGGTGATTTTTCCCTTCCGTGTCCTGTTTGGCACGATTATTAATGCAGGAAAATCAGGAACATTAGTCATCCTAAAAGGGTTATTACTCAAGATGATTTAAATTGTGGAAGTGTCAGCGGGGCCCGCACGCTGCCGGCTGCGGATGCTGTGATTTACACCCCTGACAGCGCCCCGCTGCCGAGGAGAGCCGGGACAGGGTGGCTGGGACTGCTCAGCATTCGTGGCAGCAGCAAGAAAATACCCTGGGGTTTGCCAGGCTTTCCTGGGGACAGCAGCCCTAGGCTTGCCATGCACATGGGGAACATGGAGAGCCATGTCCCGAGGGGTTGGGCTGGGGAACCTCGGTTTTCAGAATTTGGAGCTGACACCAGCAGTGCTTGGCCTGCGTTCCCAAGAGTGGAACCCAGCAGATCCCTGGAGGTGTCCAAAGGCAGGTCAGACAGGAGAACCTAGTGGGGATGGATGAGCTCCCAGGCCCCTTCCCACCCAAACCATTCCCTGGTCCTTCAGCACAGCCTCTTGCTGGGTTTCAGAGCCCCGCTCCCGGTGCTCTTTGGGTTCTGTGGGAATTCAGGAGCAGCTCTGGGTGTGCCCCTCTGCACTGACCCTCGGGGAGCCGGGGCTCAGCCAGCTGTCTGTCTCCACAGATGAACACCTCTCTCCTGGGAAGCATCGGGATGCTCAACTCGGCGCCCCAGCTGCGCTGCGTCAAGACCTACCAGGTGCCGCCGGTGCAGCCGGCATCCCCCGGCTCCCACAACGCGCTGCGGCTGGCGCGCCTCATCTGGACCTCCAACCGCAACATCATCCTCATGGCCCACGACGGCAAGGAGCACCGCTTCATGGTCTAGGTGGGCGTGGGGCCCCGGGGCTGGGGGCTCTGCTGGCCACCCGGAGGATCCTGGGGGACCGCGGGCTCAGCCCGTCCCTGCTGGCCGCTGGTGGCACTGACGGCTCGTCCTTCCTCCAGGAGGAAGAGGCGCAGCGCCGCTCCCCGCGTGCCCGGCAGAGCGGGATCGGGGCTTCTCGTCCCGAGCCGCGGCGGCAGGAGCCCGGCTGAGCCCGGCCCCTCCGCGCTGGATGTCACCCAACCCCTTCCCTTGGGAGCCTCCCGGAATCTCAGTGTTTACCAAAAAGGCTCGTGTTTACATGGACGTTCTCGCGGTGACCCCGGAGCCAGGTACCTGCCTGGGAATGGGGGCTGGAGTTTGGGGGGCAGGGCCTGGGTGCTGATCCCAAAGGGGTGAAGTCTCCGTTTCTGAGGGGATTGCTGCGCCCAGGCCGGAAGGAAAAATGGTAGTCCGCGTGTAAATAAATAATTTAAAAATCCTGTTAAATGGTAGACTTGGAAAAAAGCAGTATTTATATAGAAAGGTGGTTTTTGCCGCCAGTGCAGGTATTTATTTAAGTAAAGGACAAAGGGGGCCATTTTGAATGGAAAAACTATCAAAATTGTGGAAAAAATTAATTACTGACTGGATGTACTGAAATATTTCCTTCAGTAGGAATATTCCTGTGTGACACTCGCTGTGACTGTGTTTCCTTCTTACATATCTGGTTTTGTGGAATGTTTTGTGTGAAATTTGCTGGTTTCTGCTCATGGGGAAGAGAAAAAATCTCTCAAATCCTCTTCTATTTCAATATCTCTGTTTATGCAGTATTTCTTTGGCTGCAGAGCTCAGACCTGAGGCTGGCACTACCTGCTGAGCTAAAAATGATACTTGGGAGTCCAAAAATGGAGGAGTTAATTTTTCACATGGCTCCGAAAGAGGAAATAAATTTGCTTTATTCCGGTTTGGGTTACTGGTGTAGTGCCCAGGTGGGATTTGCAGCCCAGAAGCTCCATATCAGTGTGCTGTTACAAGCGGGTTCAAAAGCAGGAGGCTCAGACCATTAGGAATGTTGAACACCCTGCTGGGAGGTTGGTCTGTCCCAGTGGCCGTTCCCCATCCCGCTGTTCCGCTGTCAGCTTTCTGTGCTGTGTTTGGCATTGTCCCTGTACGTGTGGAAGTGTCCCTGGATTCCGTGGCAGCTTCCCAGTGCCACAGGGGGACACCTGGCTCAGAGGGGGGTGATGAAGTCACTGTGTGATGGTCTCAGTGTCTGCTTCTCCACAGCTCCTCTCCCTGCTCCGTGGATTCAAATCCCTGGTGTAAATATGCTCGTGGAATAAAACTGGACTGAAATGTGTTGGTTTTCATGGCTGTCAGTGATCTCCTGCTGACGGTTCTTTGCCCGGTCATCGGGAATCTGTACTCTTTAACGAATTTCTCCCGTGTCCTTTGGAATGTGAGCAGAATCCTGGAATGGTCTGGGTTGGAAGGATATTAAGGGTGATGTTGTTTCATGGCTTGTCCCCAGTCCCTGGGCAGCTCTCCTGGAGCCCCTTCAGGCCCTGCCAGGGGCTCGCAGCTCTCCCTGGAGCCTTCTGTGCTGCAGCTGAGCAGCCCCAGCTGTGCCAGCCTGGCTCCAGAGCAGAGGTGGATTCCCCCCAAAGGAAGTGACTACAGTAAGTACATTGACTGTGTTGCACTGTCTCTGGAGCCTGGGTGTGTTCCCCTGCGCAGAGCCATTGTTTGGTTCCAGTGCTGCAGCTCAGTTCAGCATCACAGAACACCCAGGGTCCCATACTGAGCAGCCCCCAGCCCTCCTGCTTCTCCACCTGGGAGCTGAGGAGGCAGCACAAGAGGCTTGGCGTCTGTCCAGGCTGTTCCCAGCTTTTAGGAAACTTCACCAGCATTAATACTTCTGTCTGAACCAAAAAAAAAAAAAAAAAATCAGGAAAAATCTGGATGGGAGCCTCCGGTGTGATAAATTGACACTCCATCCAGCGGTTGCCTGGAGCGCGCTTTGAAGCAGGAGAGGCTCCTGGGGAACTTCCCCCTCTCTCTGATGTCTGAAAATTAAAAATTAATCCGCTATGAAAAATTAAAAGGTGAAACTTTCTGCTCTTTCAGCAGCAGAGCTTTTGGAATGCTGATGTGGGGCTTGGAATGGAGGCTGAGTGACATCTCCGGGAACATCACCGTGAGCTGGTGCATTCTAATATCAGATTTTAATTGATTTTTGTAAATTGGAAACCTGTTTGCAAAGGACTCAAGACGCTTAAAAAGGGGTAAATATTTATTTATTGATGTAAATAACCTTAAACAGGCATTTACTCACTCCTGCAGAGCTACTTACCATTTACAGCACAGTGAAAGGAAAGCAATGCTTCCAGCTTGGAAGCGATGCTGGAATCTGCACACCTTGCAAGGTTTAATTTGGCTGTTTTGTTTTGGCTGCCCCACTTCCCAGCAGTGCCCCCCGCTCCAGCCCCTTCCCGCAGCCTGGGGTGGGATGGCCTGATGATCTCTACTAAAGATGGAAAAGGGGGAGCAGCCCCCAAACAGCCGAGGTCAGGCACCCATTCCTGAGCTGTTCCCCAGGTGGGTTTGTTTTACAGCCAGCACACACCTGTCCTCCTGAGGCTAACAGAGCCGTGTTCCATACGGGAGGGTGTGTGCTGAGCTGGGAGCAAGCACAGCAGAGCCCAAATGCAGTCTGGGAAAGGAATCAGGGATTGAGCCGAGCCGAAAGCGGCCGTGTCCCACCCCGGGGATCCGCAGGGCAGCCGTGGGGAGCGCGGAGATCAGTTCTCATCAAGTGCATTGGCTTGGAAAATGGGCAGGGTTTAGGGTCAGGCGCACACGGTCCCGGGGGAAGGTTTGCCAGGGGAAATGGGAAGAGCTGCAGCCGCCGCTGCTGTGATTGCTCCTTTCAGTGTCAATTTTCTGTAGTTTTCGGTCCTCCAGAGCCATCCACCTGCTCCTGGGGCTCTGGCTGCAGGGAGGTGATAGAATCCTGGAGTGGTTTGGGCTGGCAGGGGCCTTAAAGCTCAGCCAGCTCCGTATGTGGCAGGGACACAGCACAAGATAGCAGCTCCTGATTGGAATTCCCTATTGGGAACTGTGGGTGGGGTCACGCAGGATGCGGTCCAGCGTTCCTCCCAACCTGGCATCAATTATGGATGGACACGGAACTGCAGGGGCCCGAGGAGGAAACACTTCCAGGAAAGGCAGCCGAGGAGCCCCTGGGGAGCGGCGCTGGGGGCGGGCGGCTGTCGCTCGCTAACGAGCCCAAGCAATTAGCGCAGCAGTGCCGGGAAGGGCGGCCGCGCTGCCAAGCGCCGCGGGTGTCAGGGGGGAGCACCTCCATCAGCTGCTGGGGACGTGCTGAGACCCATCTGGAGAGGATTTAGATGGGATATTGGGAATTAGGAATTGCTCCCTGTGAGGGCAGTGTCCCAGGCCAGGCTGGACACTGGGGCTTGGAGCAGTCTGGGACAGTGGGAGGTGTCCCTGCCCATGGCACGGTGGCACTGGATGGGCTCTGAGCTCCTTCCCAGCCCAGCCCATCCTGGAATGCTCTGACTTTGAGCACAGCCCACTCCCTGGCAGAACATCACCACACTGGGAGGGCTCCAGGAGAGCCATGGCCCATCACTGTGCTCGTTTTCCATATGGAGAAATCCATACGCTGGTGACATTTCTAGGACATGCTATTTTTGCCTTGTGAGGGGGCTGGAAAAACTAGAGTGGCTTTCAAGAAATGAAAGCACCTTATTTAAGCTGAGAAAATTGTTCTTGCTGATTAACCTCGAGCTTTTCTGCAGTGTCTCAGGTGACATAATCCCACAGGATCTCAGGTGAAAGGGACAGGTTCAGTGGAGGTGTTGGAAGATGCAGTGGTGCAGGGTGCAAATGGGGTTTGGAAACCTCTCGAGCTGCTCTGTGGTGATGTGTTGGGGTGCTGGAAATGGTTACCCTGAGAAATAGCCCCCCAAAACTGGGGATCAGAGGCTGCTCCTCAGCAAAGAGCAGTGGGACACCACAGCTTGGAAGTTACAAAAGTAATTCCCTGATGGAAAGCAGCCATGGCTTTAGGTAGGCAAAGGGGCAAAGAGGCAGAAGATAATTTCCCCCAAAGTTCTTGTACTTCATTTGCTCTGGAGTTTGCAAAGTTTCTCAGGTTCATTGATTTTTATTTTTTTTAATGCAGTAAATTCCATAAAATTTATGACAATTCTGGGAAGTGAAAACCAGAGCATCTCTGGGGGTGTAGATCCAGCGGGGGGGATTTAGCTCTTCCAGCCTAGAGACACACCAACTGCAGTGTGGAGAGGCTCCCAGACTTTCTTTCCCTTTCTTTTTTCCCTTTTCTTCTCCGTGGGGATAATAATAACAGTGTCAAGGACACCATTCAAGCTGATGCCTGGAGAGCTATTCAGTCCAGGCCTATTTACGGCCATTATAAAATGCCTGTGGATAGTTCAACGACCGATTTTCAAGAGTCTTTCTCTACCTTTTGAAGGCTCAGGAAAATCTATCAAACTGCAGAAATTAAGCTATTTTTCTTCAGGGGAAGAGAAACAGAGCAGGGAGCTTCTCACATTAAAATGCTGCCGTAGATTCCCGATGAATGAAAAATTGCCCAGCATAATAATGAGCTGGGAGATGGATTTTGAAACAGCTTAAGCCCCCTCTCCAGGCTCTGTGGCAGCAGTGCCAGGGATTTGGAGGTGAAAGATGGGTCTTCTCTGGGTGCTGCTGTTCCCACATCCATCCAGGGATGCGGGCAGGGAGCACCCAGCGTCTGGTCTGTACAGTGGGAATATGGATAAATAACAAATCAGTGGTTGAGGGGCGTTTGGAGCTGCTGTGTGCTCCTTGGGAAAAACCCTTTCCTTTAAGCAGCAGCCGTGGCCTGTGCCACTCGTGCGGTTTTTTTCCTGCTGCTGATGCTTTTGCTTCCCATTAGCCCAGGAGCTGTGTCCAGGGCATTCCTGAGGGACAAGAGCTTGGACCCTTTGCTGCGGGGTGGCGCTGCAATGCAGGGGGCCGCTTCACACCCAGCCAGCAGGGACCTGGGACTGTCACAGGTGAGGCTCAGGAGCAGCCGGGGCGGATCTCCCTGTCCCGAGGCTCAGGTGTGGCCCGGCCGTTCCGAGGCCGAGCCCCCCGCGGCTCCCGGCGGGGCGCTGGGTTGGGACGGTCCCCGCGGGCAGCAGCTGCCCGCTCCCGTGGGAAAGGCGCCGGCCCCGGCCCTGCGCTCTCCTGCCGCCGCAGCACTTTGTTCTTTGTGAAAAGCGGGAGCTGCGGCCGCTCTTTGTGCCGCCGATTTGAATTTGACCCTTTCCAACACCAAAAATCGATATTCCCGGGGAGAAGCAGTGGGTGCTGTTTTTCCAAGCCCTGTTTACAGCGGAGCGGTCCTCGAGGCAGATGTTATCTCGTGGACTTTACCAAATTTTACAAAGCATTTTCTGAGCACATAATGACAGTATTATCTTTGTCCACCTGCTGAGAGGAGCGGTGGGCTCACAATAAATATCGGCTTCTGAGACGGGCGAGTCAGAGTCCGTCTTATCTGTCCAGATGGGGGGAAAAAAAGGCCCTAATTTACATCCCAGAAAGCACTGGGGTGTGACAAAGGTCATCGGCTGACACTGTACCCTCAACTGGGGTGAAAAATATGTGAGTCAAGGCTGCATTGTCTGAAGGGGACACAGTCCCTTCCAACAGCTCCTGCCCCCTGCTCTCCTCTGCACCCCGTGCCACCACGGCATCGCCTGGCTGGGACAAGGCAGGGACGTGTCCCTCCGGGAGCATCCCTCGCCCAGGACACGGCCTCATCGGAGACCCCACAGGATCCTCGCTGCTGTGCGTCTCGGCACCAGACCCAGCACAGCCTCCTTGGCCCATCCCAGGAGCTCAGCCTGGTACGGAGCGGCAGATTCCTGCAATTAGTCATCAGATGAAGGTACATGGCCCTGGAATTAAAGGCACGTGTGATGCTGAGGTGGGAGCGGAGGGTGCACAGGAGCTGTGTCAATCCAGGGGTGTGTGCTCTGCTCTGAGGGGATGTCACTGTGGAACGTGTCCCACCGCCCCATTAAAATGACAAAAAGACAAAGAAAAATGAGTGGGGAGTCAGAAGGCAATATAAAATCATTAACACAGCGCCTAATACAGTGGGAGAAATGTCAGTGGGGACGCTGAGCTAATGGGCTAAGTCTCCTCCAGAATTTTATTATCCCTGAAGTTTTAAATAATGCATCACATTTGGATCCCGGTGTCCCTCCTGCCGTCAATCCGTGATTCCCCAGTCCAGCAGACGGAAGTGACAAATCAGAGACACTCACCCTTGTCTACACATTCTGCAGGTAGTGATTGAGCCAAGATTTATTTATTAGTCAAGCTGTGATTGATTTAGAGGGGATTTGCTTGCTGGAGTTAATTACAAGCAATAACTGGCTGCGCTGGCTGCCCGGAAAGCCCGGCTGCTGCTCCAGGGACTTCCTGGTTTGCGTCTGCTTCACCCCGCGGTTTGGGATCAACTACCTGGGGCAGATGAAGCAGCTGCTGCCAAGAATAATCACTGGATTTCATCAGTGTCCCGTCCCTGGAAGTGTTCAGGGCCCAGGGGGAAAAGCCCAGGGAACCATCCTGGTGTGAGCATTCTGGGGGCACTGCCTGCTCGGTAGTGGGAAACGAGCGGCACAGACCGGGCCTGCCTCGGGTCACCCCAGGAGTGACACAAGCACAGCCACCACCAGGCTTTGGCCCCCTGGTGCCTCTCAGGGATGTCGCTCTCTCACAAGGTATTAATTAATTAATTAATTAATTGTCTCACTCGTTGGCTGCTTGGGTCAGGCTCCCAGTGCCAATCACAGTGAGAGCACCCCGGGGAGCCCTTTGTTCCGCAGAGGTGAAAAATTGTACCCACAAAAAGAGTTCCCCCTGCGATCAATTCCCTCTAACAACTTTATTGATTAGCTGCAGTAACATCTCCCATTTATTAATTATGAAGAAGATGTTCCAGTGATTCCTTAAAGTTAACTGTTGTGCTTTCCCTCTGCCCTCAGGCCCAGTGCAGCCAGCACTGCCCAGAGTGGAGTCCCTGTCCCTGCAGGGATTTAGAGCCCTGTGCAGGTGGCTCTTGGGGACATGGGCCAGTGGTGGCCTTGGCAGTGCTGGGGGACCGTTTAGTCTCTGCATTGGAGGGCTTTTCCAGACTCTAGAGATTCTATAATTCCTCTATGCCACTCTTGTTCCAGGACCCCAGAGCTAGCACCTGGCCATGGATTTGTGTCCCTGCAGCACTGGGACCAGAGGGATGTTCACACCGTAAATTACATGAAGGAGTCAAGCGAGGGCAAGGAAGCCCAGGAGCAAGCTGGCAGCAGGGGTAAGGAAGGAAAAGGAAGGTCAGAAAGAGGGTAATTAAGGAAATGCAGCAAAGAGAAATTATACAAGAGAGGATTAGAAATGTACAATTGGTGTCGGTACCCAGGGCCATAAATCACCTGCAGGGGGAAGGAGATGCTGAAGGAAGCCGAGGGTGATGCTGGACTGATTATGAGTTTGAAATATGGCACGTTGGCAAAAAATCCACGGCGATTTATCTTCTGTCATCGGCCATCCCGGGAAGGTGGCAGCCGTCCCTGCACAGCTCTTCTGAGACTGAAACTCCAGTGCTGAATTGATTTCTGAGCCTGCCAGCCTGCGCTCGTCTGAGCAGGTAACAAATAGCACGGGGAGGGAAAGACTGGGAAATCAAAGAGATCACAGTCACAGCAAAACAAATGGATGGGGTGGAGGACGGGGATTTGGATACCCCAGGCTCTATTTACACCCAGTAAGCAAACAGAACCCCAAAGAAGCCTTTAGTGCAGTGTCTCGGATATGTAAAGATTAAATAACTCAGGTTTGCGGTCCTACCCACACACAGTGATTGCCAGCTTGAGAGAAGGGTGAAAATCTATACTTTTAGCAAATATCCAGATCTAAAAATAAAAGGGGGATACAAATCCTAGCAACACAGAGGAGTTAGCTGGGAGGAGAATGAAATCTTTGGATTAAGATATGAACATGTGCTGTAATTACAAACCCCCAAAGCCCCTCTGTGGGCACAGTGCAGGAGCAGGGCTGGCCTGGGAGCCGGCCAGGAGGGCCTGGGGAGGGCTGGTGGGAGGCAAAGCAGGAGCCTGAGAAAAGCTCCAGAAGGATCTGCTGGCAGGAAGCATAAACCTAAAATAGGCAGTGGCAGGAATCAAGCCGAGAGTGGGGAAAATGGAGACGGCGATCAATACCTGGAGACCAGAAACACAGAGGATGTGAACAGTTTTTATTCTCGACCTGTGCAAGCAGGGGCTGAGCTGAAAGCCTGGTTTCTCTTAGAGAAAGCATAGGCACAGTTCAGAAATACCTAAAAATGAAACATGTAAATGAGGGCATTGGTTGCAAGGTGTCCCTGTGCCTTGAGCTCCTGAGCACCTGCATCAGCCCCGCTCCCTCCAGCCTGGGATCCCACAGCCTCTCCAGGACACTTCACCACCCTCACCATTGGGAGAACTCCCTTCACTCCCTAAACACATTAACCTAATTGGCCCTTGCTCTTCATTTTCCCGGGAGAGCCCAGCAGCAGCACCTCAGTTTTCCTGCTGTCCTACTTCCACCCTGGCTGTGTCTGGGACACGAGGAGGCCAAGGGAGCGGCTCCTTGGGGATCGCCACGGCTGGGATTAGAGCCAGGGAGTCCCAGGGATCAGGGTCCTCCCCTAAGCACGGGAGTCCTGCTGGAAAACAGATGGCGAGGAAAAATGATTGGGGAGGAGATTAATAATAACACTGATAGAAAACCAGATCGAAGGGATCAGGGCATTGCAGAGGGGCTGAGCGATAATTTGGTGCCGTGTGGGAAATGAGGGGGACAGATGCTTGCCTAAATTTGGGGATTAGACTTTGTAGCGTAAAGAAGATAATAAATGAAATGATTATGGCATTAAAGCGTGGACAAGCAGGTTGGGAAAGCCCTTGGCATTAAAGGATGAGGGGACAGGTCAGTTTTAGGGCACCCTATCAAAGGTCATCTCCTGTAATTGTCACCCAGGCTGGAAAGGGACATCCCACACTGTCTGGGTCCCTGCACTGCAGCCCCGCTGCTTATCAGCGCTCCAGTTCAGGAGTTTGCCGTGCAGAAGGGGCTGATGATGTCCCCAAACGAGCAGGGAGGAGGCAGCCACAGCTGCTCCTCGCCGAGCTCTGCCTGCCCGGCAAACACAGGCCCCTCTGCCAGAGAGGGAGCGGCGTGGGAGAGCCCGGGAGGAAGAGCAGGAGGAGGAGAGGGAAGTGCTTTATGAGGGGAGCCTCTCCTCTGCGAGCGCAAATATCTAAAAACTATTAATTTCAGGCAGCGGCTAGGAAGAAATACATGAAAGGGAAATTGATTTCTATTTAAATGGTATGTTTTCATCACCTTTTTTCAGAGCACGAACATTCATCTCTGAGTACCTGTGCTAATTGATTTCAAATGCAATTCAACACAATCACTGTAGAATAATAAATCTGGGGGCCAAGAAGGAAAGGAAGGAGACCGGCACGGCCAGGAGAGGGAGAGCCCACGGGCAGCGGGAGCAGCTCTGCCAGCCCGTCCCAGAGACAGGAGGTGCATCCGGCCTGGAAAAGGTGGGCACAATCCCATGACACAATCCCTGGGAGATCAGTGATGTGGATAACACAAAGGGACCTGCTAATGCACATGAACTAGGGGAGAGGCAGATTACGGGGGAGACCTGGGAGAGGAGCCCAGCATCCCTGGGCTGCAAGAGGCTTTACAAACAATCCAGTCACAGGCAGGGACGCCTCCCACTGGAACAGGTTGCTCCAGGCCCCTTCCTGAACACTTCCAGGAGTGCAGGGACCAGCAGGAGCAGCAAGCAGAGGAGCAGGGCACACTGCAGGGGCTGGGAGGGCACCAGTAAAAGCTGCAGCAGTGTCACCTGCCATGTCCTGGGAGGGCACCGCGGAGGAGACCACTCCGGGAGCAACAGCTCCGGAAAACATCCAGCTTTCAGGTGTTTATCCTCAGATAAATAATGGAGCATGATACCCAAAAAGCTGCTGTGGGAAAGTGGGCTAATGGAAGCCCTGGGTAAAGGAAGGTGAGGCGGAGGGGAGCTGCCTCAGCATGGGGCACTTGTAGCCAGATATTGCAGTGCTACAGCCTGTTGTGATACTCGGGGCTCGAAAGGATGCTGGAAACTGGAGGGAGAACAGAAAATAGCCATAAAAATTACCTGCAGCCAAAAATACACTGCACAGCAGCCGGCTGAAAGAGCCTGACATGTTGAGCTCATCAAGGAGAGAGGGGAAAGTGCCGTGATAGCTGGATATGGGAACTTGTGCTGGGAAAACGGCAGGGTAACAAGGCACCTTAACCTGAGGCTGCTCCCTGAGGAGAGTCCCCAAACTGGAGCTGGGGGGAAGCTGTGCCAGCCCTTCCCCACTGGGCACGAGTAGGATTAGGGAATGGAATTGCAAGGCCTTTGGTAAATGAGCGATCTATGAATTCAGCATGGCACTGTAAGATAAAGCTCAATAGTGATATTCACATGGAGTTATCCCCATTTACCCGGGCTGGTTTGGCTCCCAGCTAATCCGAGCCATTTCACATCCCTGGGAAGGGAAAGGGATACGTGTGGCTACTGCCAAACTGGAGATGATGCTGTAAAATCTCTCTGCTTTTGCTCTCTCCACTGCTGGGACAGAGACAGGCATTTTTGCTGGACTTTTCTGAAGCAGTTTTTATGGATATCATGTTTTTTTCCAGGACCTATAACCTTGCCAGGGAGATGGTTAGAGCTCAAAACCCACCTCCAAACCACTTGGAGCTCTTATATTGATGCAGCTGGGACTGTAAGCAAAACAAACCCAGTGAAATAATGGCCAGTGGACAGGCAGAGACCGTGGAAAAGATATTGATTGGAACAGGGTCTCTCTTCTGCACAGCACCGTGAGCTCCGAAGGGCTGAGCTTCAGGTAATTTCTAGCAAATAATGTGTTGTACACTGTTATTTGTGGATCCTGGAAATCAAACTGGAGCATCCGGGGCTCTTGTCTAACAAGTACCTGCAGCTAGAGCCAGTAGTTGGTGCCTTGAGAGAGAAAAAATCGGAATAAAATAAAACCCAGTGTGTTTGGCAGTTTGGGACATCGGGTGCCCCCCCAGGCGGCAGCACCTTCCCTGGGTCCAGATGTAAACCCTGCCGGGAAACCCCCTGAGTGGGATGGAACCTGAGTGGGATGGTTTTCCAGGGACAGAGGTGCCAGGTGGCACGGGACAGCCAGGAACAGCAGCTCCTCCCTGCCATCCCTGTGCCAGGGCAACGAAAACAAATGCATTTATTTCTGATATTCACTCGAGCTGCCAGCACTCGCTGCTGAAGGATTTTGGGGCAGAACACATCTGCCCACGGCAGAAGGGATGTCAGGAGTCCTGCCAACATCCAGCTCCGCAGCCCTGGCATCCCGGCTGGCTTCGCTCCACCTGCCTCCCGCACGGCTAACAAAGAGATTCCAGCTCCAGTTCAGAGGTGGGGAATTTGATAAACCGGCTCATATTTTTAAATGAACAAATGACACTTCATCGTGGCCATGACAGAGGGCTCGGCGCTGCTTTACAGTAATCTATGCCTTCTTTAACACACGGCTGCAATCCCGGCCGCCGGCAGATGAAGGATGGAGGAGCAGGCAAAAGGTTAATAGAGCATTGGGCCTTTTTTAATTGAAAAAATGACTGAGGGACCATGTAGCAGAGCGAGCAGTAATATTATTACAGGCTGTAAGTACTGTTCCAGAGACTTACTGTTCATCTGGGAGCAGAGTAATGAGTGCCGGGCTGCGGCTCCCGCCTCGGCCGGAGTGCCGATGGCTCGCCAACACGAACAGGCTGCCTTGGGAGAGGGACAGGATCGCCTAAATGTTTGTCTGGCATCCTGTGTGCCAGTTCTGCACCGGGGCATCCCCGTGACCCTGCCATGGGTGCCCTGGCTGGGATTCACAGCCCCGACATCCCGGGGAGCTCCGTGACCCCGCAGTGCCATGACCCCAGAGGTCAGGAGCAGGGATGAATGGCACAGGGAGAGCCTGCTAGGAGGGAGAGGACGAGCGGGAGGAAGATGTCCCGGAGAAGCCGGCAGACGAGGGGAAAAGGCCTCTCAGCAGCAGCAGTGGAGGGAAGGCCATCCTCAGAGGAGGTTTGTTCCAGAGCAGGGTCAGTGCCCGGCTCAGCGGAGCAGCAGCAGGGCCCAGCGGTGCCGACAGGGCTAATTGATGAGGAATTGCCACCCGAGCGCTGTGTCATCCCGAGGAGCTGCGCTCGGGGCTGGGGGAAGCAGGGCTGTTAAACAGGCTGTGGCGGCACTTTGGGCTGGCAGGATTTATGCTCCGCAGGAGCAGCTCTATCTGTCATCTGTGAAAAGCCTCATTTACAGAGAGACTCCGTCAGGAAAGGCAATCAGCCTGGAACCTGCTATGCTGGGAATTTATAACTGCTCTGCCGGGGAGAGCTCATCCCTCCCTTCTCAGGAGCCGCAGGAGCAGTGCCAGGAGCTGCGGGGACCTGGCCTAGGAATGGTGTTTGCTCCCTCAGGGAGTCCCCAGCCCCAGCGCCCCCTCAAGGAGCTCCCGGTCTGCAGAGTGAACCAGTGATGGGGACAGCCCTCTGTGGCACAGCCGGGAGTGCTTCTGCTCGGAATACACAGGGGAATTCTCATGGGAAAAAGCCGGGGAAAGGGAGGCAGGTTTTGCCTCACCTCAGGGCCTGGTGGTGCCTCAGGTGCACAGGAGGATTTCCAGGCATGACCAACCACACAACCCCAGGACGGTTTAGCCCAGGTTGCTCCAAGCCTCTCGGCACAGCCCAGCGTGGATGTCTTCTCCTGCTGGGACCCCAGGCTGCACGAGTTCCTGCACCAGCAGAGCCCACACCGGGGCCGTGCTCCAGCCCTTCCATGATGGACCTCAGAATAAAGGCTCTGACTGACGGATGGATCGCTAACATCAACATTTGTGCTGCATTTTCCTCTCCCGTGGAGGATGAGCTCCAGTTACTCCCATCCATCTCATTCTTTCAAGTCATCTTCATTCTGCAATTTCCCCTCACCCCGAAAAGAGTCAAAGATCGATCCGTTTCTTTCCAATTTCAGCCCGGGAGAGGGAAGGAGCCCGGGGAGAGGCAGAGGATGCCTTTTGCCTCCCCCAGCACGTGCCTGTCCGTGTTCCTCCCCGTTCAGAGCGGGAGCACGGCTGGCTGGGTATTGATCCCTCCCTGGGAAGTGCTGCAGCCTGTGACCTGACCTCCTGCTTACCTGCCAGAGCCAAAACCGGTCGGCTCTGAGGCTCTGCCAGGCAGAAAAGGAGTTTTTCCCCTCAGAGGGGCCAAGGGTGTCCCAGCCAGGACGCAGCCTGCGAGCCCAGCCGTTGCCACTCCGCAGCAGCACGGAAAGGAGCGGGGAATAAATCCCGAGAGGAGGAAGGTGAGCCCTGCCCACGTCTGCAGTGAGTTGCGTTCGGTCTCAGCTGCTCTGCTCACGGCCAGGTAGGACCCTGAGGATGGCAGTGGGGGAGGTGGCACTCAGATAAAAATGGAATTCAGACACCCACCACGAAACACCCAAACATCTCTGCCGCAGCATGGTCACTGTCCCACTAAATCCACACTCCCACATCCCTGTTGTGCCCCTCGCCACATCCAGTAACAAGTGTGATTTTAGGTGTCATGCAGCAGGTGTTTAATTATCAGAGACAGGGCTTAGTGGTATTTGTGTCCCAGTAGGGAGTATTTGGATGCATTTTGGCTCCAGGAGCTGCCAGTGCTGCTTCCCAAAGTCCCTCTCTTATAACAGGTGCTTTTACAAACATTGTTAAATGAAGAAGATTCAAAATAGGCCTGGTTCTCCCACCTGATCAATAGATCTGAAAGGAACAATGCCAAATATCTGGAGTTATTGTGCAGCACTGATGGCTGTCAGGAAAATGGGCAGAGCAAAGACAAATACACACCTTTGCCTGGGTTATTACTTTAAGCCTGTTATTATCATTATTATGGGTGATTAAAAATCCCATTAATCAGATGCTAAACAGATTAAGCCCTATGAATTAATTTTCTGGAAATAACTAAGACAAACATTCTGTGCAGAGCTCATTTAATGAAATAGAAGCTGTTTATCTGCAAAATTAAGGCCTGAGCATAGCTGAGCTTCGGCTGGAAAAATCCAGTATGGTGTGGGCACGGCGGGCACAGGCTGGAGCCAACGCCGATTTTTTACCCATTCTAAGTAAAAGAAAAATCTTGCAGTAAGTAATTTATGATACATTACACAAAGAGCTCATTAGCGAGAGCTACAAAATAAAATTACAGTCAGTTAGGAAATAATTCCTTGATTTAGTGTGTAAGGAGAGGAGGCTGCTGATGGCAGCGCCGAGCTCTCTGGGGAGGGCTTGGCACGAGCCTGCTCCACTGTCCAGGTGGGCACACCTGAGGGAGCTGGGCCTCCTGCTGCCCCCACAAGGTAGTTGTTATTGGCAGTGCCATTAATGACAATGATAGAGGAGGTTAACAGTAATTGGTCTTTCACCACCATCTTTCCCTGCCACAATTATGGAGTTGCCTCTGAGACCAGAATATTGGAACCAATGGGGTAAAGAAGTTTCACTATGGTGAAATAAATACAAGAGCCATGCAGCTGTGGCAATGTCCCCATCCTGAAATCATCCAGATGCTCCTGCTGCTGTCCCAGCCCTGGGGTGACAGAGCTCCCAATCTCCAGGGCATTGCTCTGGTTCCTTTTCTGTTAAAGTATCCAACCCTTAAAGCATCACCAGGGACAAGTGGACTTTCCCTTTGCAGGTATTTATAGCCTTCCTCAGTAACTGCCCGTGGAATTGCTGTGTGTTTGTTTTTGCTGTTGAAAGTTCTGTGTCTGGCCTTTTTAAGTCATTTCATTAGGAAGCAGAGAGAATATTTCAGCAGCAGAAAAGGCTCCCACAATCAGCACTAGGAGGAATAATCCAATTTTCTTGGCAAAGAAGGGCAAGGGTCCCCCTAGGAGGTCAAAGCTCCCTCAGCACAATTAGAACTTCAATTAATGAAATTGGTTGAGCCTCCACCAGCAGAAGCAGTGTATTTGTGGGGCTCTTGGTTGAACATCAAGAGCCAGGTTGGCCTCTCCAGCAGCTCTGTGAGGAGCGGCACAGCTCACGGTGTGTCGTGCTGTTCAGACATGCTGTCTGCAATTAATATTGCATAATGGCCTCCTGATTCCTAAATTATGTATTTCTTCTTCTCAGCATCATGTGGGTTTTTTACAGGGTTAATTATTTTCCATCATTCTGCCTTTAGAAACAGTCGTCTTAATTAAGGGGGCCAAGTTCCGCTCTCATTCCTGCCTGGCAGATCCTAATGAAATCAATGGAGCCGTGCGGTGTAAATGGGAGGGACACCGGCCATCCAGTAAAAGTAAAATGTTCCCTCTCCTGTTGATTAATGCATAAAATTAACCCAGGCTCAATCTCCAACTCCTAACTGAGGGAATCACTGCAGAGCCCCCTCTCGGGGTGGTTTCCGTGAGCAGTTCTGACCTTGTTCATCCCGTGCACACCAGCACTGCTCTGCCATCACAGCAGCAGGTCCCGGGTGCCCTGGCTCTGCTTTTGGGTTTGAGAAACACGGCAGAAGTCTGCAGCAGGACTCCAGGTCACTGTCACCTCTCCCTCCAGTGGCTCCAGGCTGGGCTGAGAGGGTGGTCCCTGTGTTCCTGCCCAGGGCTCTGCCAGCAGGCAGCTCCCCCAAAGCCGTGTGCTGTTCACTTCCAGGGATCCTGAGGGAGGGATTTTGGTCAGCCCAGAGCCCCATCCCTGGCAGTGCCCCTCGGATCACTCCCTGCCTCTCACCCCACACCCTCGCCTGCTGGCACCAAAAGGGCTGATCCCCAGTTATTCCTCCCTGGCTTGCATTTCCTGACAGCCCAACATTAAAGCAGGCCCAGGCAGCCATGCAGGGGAGGCTCCAATAAGTGGATCCACATGCAATATTCATGGATGGCTTCAGAATAGTTACAGATCCATCACGCTTGGCAGCGGGACGGGGACGGCTCCTAATGCTGGGCTTAAGCACCTTCTTGAACCCGAGCCCTGAGGGTGGATGGCCGCCTGGAGCCGGGGGTGCCGGCCCCATCCCGCTGCTGGCGTGTCCCCATCTGTCCTGCCAAAGCCCCCTGCCCGCTCCGCTGTCCCCCTCCCGCCTCAAGGAAGCCCTGGAAATCCTTCTGGGACCCGTGATCCACTGCTCCTGCACCCAGCTGGAGCTCTGGATGAAGCCCCCTCAGCACAGGGAGCACAGGGGAGTGCTGGAGCTTAATTCCCTCACTCCGGGAAAGGTTTGTTTACCAGCTTCTGGCCAGCACCACACTGCAGCTCCAAACCTCATCTCATCCCTCAGGATTAATTTTTACACAATCATTCCGCGGTCTATGATAATCACTCCATAAAAAAATGAAGAGATTTGGGGTTTTTTGCAGTGTGGAGGATTAGGTCTAAAGACAAGTAATCTGCAGGAAGCTCAGCTGCATGCACACCACTAATCGCTCCGTACTCTTCCCCAACTTTAGCTCTTTCATTAGGATTTTCCACGGTGGGGTTGGCTGTCCTTGCTGGGGTCGGCTGACTCGGACAGGCAGGCACATCCTGAGGGATGGGGCCGTGTGCCAGCCCTTGTGGGGCCACAGCAGCAGCCGGGGTGAGTGACGGTGCCACGAATCCCCGCAGTGCCACGCATCGCTGTGGTGCTGTGCTTCCCTGTGGTGCCCCTGCAGGGCTGGGGACACGCCGGGGCTCGTCACCCCTTTCTCCACCACAAAGAGGAGAAATGGGAATAGGCTCCCCACTCTGGGATCTCTGCAGTTTCCTTGGGAAGGAGGTGAAGCAATTGGCACGGGAGACATTAATGTGGTGCAAGAAACAGGTGGTGGGATGGTTTTAAAATGTAATCAACTATCAAAAGAAATAATGAGCTTAAGTCCTGAAGCCTGTAGTAAATTCCTGGTGGCTTAACTATGTGAGGAGTGAATAATAACCTGGGAAGTGGCAATTTCTCTGTTTCAGGAGCAGCTGTCTCTGTGCCCTCCTGAGCCCCCAGGAACGTTCTTCAGCTGCCGGCCTTGCCAAGCCTGGCTTAGCGAACCCTGGTCCTGCAGTAAGAGCAGCAGTGAGTGCAGGTACCGACACACTATCCCTCCTCATGGGCACACCGGGATCATTCCTATTGTTTCCCTCTGGGGCTTGGGACTTCCCAAAGATTCCTGGTGGGATGTGGCTCATGCCCGGGGCTCAGCGGGGTCCTGGCAGTGTCGGGAGGGTGAGAGCTCACAGGCTGAGAAAGCACTGCACGTTTTAGAGTCAGGAGAGACGTGCCCGCTGTGCCCAGCAAGCGTTTTTCCAAATGTAATTAAGTACATCTCTGGGACGGCTCTGACCACAGGGATAAGGATGCAATGCCAGGTTTTTAAAACAAAATAACGTAAGCACTTAGAAAAGGACTCGAGCAGACTTTGGGTACTTATGTTCAAAATAATTGTCCCAGGAAACCCGATTCAGCAGCCACCCAGGCTGAAAGCACTTAGGCACACGCGGGCAGGCATTCAACAAAGCATTTAGTGACCCCGGCGCTGCATCAGCAGGAACGCTGGGCTCCGGGCAGGGAGTGACTCAGGGAAACCGCGGGGCTCGGGCGGACGAGGTCCCGCCGGCGGAGGGCCCGGGTTCCACCTGGGTCCCGCCTGGATCCTGCCTGGCTCCTGCCAGGGTCCCATCGGGATCCTGCCTGCTTCCAGCCTGAGTCCTGCTCAGCTCCCACTGGGGTTCCGTGTGGCCCCAAGCACCCCTGGCAGTGTCCCCGCTGTTCCCACTGCCTTGAGGGCCGGGATGTGAGGGTTCCTTAGCCCAGCAGGGTGTCCCAGGAGCCGCAGGAGCTCTCTCCTCACCTTATTACCCCGGGAATACCTTTGCAGTCCAAGCGGAGCTGCTGTCATCCAGCACCCGCCGAGGGAGAATGCTCGTGGTAATAAATTCATGACTCTTCACACCCCAGCAGGCTGACAAGCACCTGGTTTTAAAGTCTCTTTAAAACCACTTGGAGTGCTGTGAGGCAGACCGAGACCCCCCTTATGCCTGGAGACCCCAGCTTCAAACGAGGGAGGGAAATTGCAAAGATAGCCTGGAAAAAGTGGATTTCAGTGGGGGTAAGTCGTCAAAGCACAGGTTTCCCGTACTGTTAAAAAGACCTTGTACCTTTTGCATGAGTAAGTGAAAAAGTGGGAACCATCCCTAAGTGCACTCCAACCTGACAGGTGTTTCCTCACTGGGCTGCAGAGTAGGTCGGTGCTCCTGGTTCCTTCTAGGTGGTGTGGCCGTGCCTCTCCTCGATGGGATCCATCCCTCCTGCAGTGCCATCCCTGCTCCCCCAGGCTGTCCGTGGTGCCCCGAGAGCGGGGTCTGTCCCGCTGCCCAGCTGAGGGATTTCACAAAGAAGGCACATTTCTCCTTGGTAAGCCTCAGATCTCAGCTAACCACATTTCCTGCCACTGCTGGATTTTTCTGTCTTTAGGGCTGGTGTTTCTCACCAGCTGAGGGCTCAGTGCACCTGAGCTATCCCAGTGGGAAGCTGCCGGCAGCCTGGGACACATCCTTCCAAGCTGCCCCTTGTGCTCAAGGCAGCTTGCAGAGCACCCTGTGAGCAGTGAGAACAAGGGATCCCAGCCCACTGGCCCCTTTGGAGCTGCCCACAGCCCCGAGCTGCCTAATTGGGGTGGGAGTGGTACCTGGGCCTCCCCGCTCCTGCTGCAGCCTCCGGCGAGCCGAGCTCTGTGTCAATTACAGGAAAATCAATGAAGATACTGTTCAGGACTCCTTTTCACCATTCAGCACGGATGATATCCTTCACTTTCTAGCACTGATTCATTTACTTTCGGCCTCTCCAGGGGCTCCTGACATATTGCTATCTCTGAAGAATCTGAAGCAAGAACTGCCTTTGTTTCCACTGCAACCTGTTGGTGAGGCTGGGGCTCACTGAGGGTCAGGGGAGAGGCTGCAGTGCATGGCAGGGTTTAAACATTTCTTACCAAAACACCCTTCCAAGGTCCTCCCCAATCTCTTTTGTACGGGCAGAATCAGGGGGAAAATGGGTCCAAACACGGGAGCAGAGTGTCATTGATGTCCTTGCTCCAGCTCCAGGCTGTTCCAGCTGAGCTGTCCCTAAAAGCGGTGACACCGCAGTAGTGCTGCTTCTCTTGTTGGACAGGGCTTGGAGCAACCTGGTCCCCTGGAAGGTGTCTATGGCAGGGCTTGGAACTGAATGGTCCTTCCCAGTCCAGCAGCTGTGAACTCTCCTGCAAGAGAAAAGCCAGGAGAGTGAACAGGACTGTGACACCAGGGCTGCACAGTCTCACTCTGGGGTTTGCTCCCACCCCCAGGACTCAAGATCAGAAACTCCAGGAGACAATATTAGATGTTATAGAACTGATTTCTCAAATATTTAAAGCAAAAGTCTGTAGCTGGTTTATCCTAGAAGCCTAGGGTTTCACGGGGATAGCACTGTCCATGTTGAAGCTGGAGATGCCATGCCCTGGGTGAACAATAACAGACATCAGGTGACAGTCACATAAAATGTCTATGTCCTGTATCAAACCACTGCTATTTCCTGCATTCCCAGCCTTTTGTCTCGCTCCACCAAAGCCACAGGCATCCCGCAGCAGTCGGATACAGACCTCTGGCCGAACTCCCGCTGCAGGCTGAAGAACCACGCTGATGCAAACCCCAACCCTGCGAGCTCCTGGTGCTCCTGCTCTTCAAAGAGAGCTCCGTGCATGGAGAGCAGGTAGGAAATCGCCCAGAGCAAGGACGGGGCTACAAAGACAAGATCTATTATTTATAAGGCACTTCAGTGAACTCGGGGCTCGGAGGCAGAGCGGGCTGGGGGGGAGCTTTGTGAGGGGAAAAATGGAGTTTGAAGAAGCAGTGAGAGCAATGCAGCACGCAGGGGTCGTGTTCATGACACATCCCTGGGAGTACAGAAGGCTCTCTTGGAGTTCACGTGGGATTTGCTCTGTGGTTTAGGGGGCAGTTTAATGACCCGTGCTCCAAACACCAGGCTTTTAAAGAGCAAGGGGTCTTCTGAGCCAGCACAGAGACTGCACTGCCCAGAGCAGGCTCTCACAGCTCTGTGCATGTCACCTGTGACCTACAGTGTCACAGGGAAAAGGCAGCTGGGGATGCCATGCCCTTACCCAGATGTGGGATCCCCAGCGTGTCTGGGAGCTCCATGGGGTCCCTGCAGCCCCAGGATTCCAGGAGGTCCCTGTGGCTGCCAGGCTGGGCCGTGCCAGGCTTTTGGGGGGTCACTTGGGCACCCCAAGGCAGTGAGAAGGGCGGTCTGGGCACCTTGGGGTTGCTGGGCGAGCACTGGGGATGTCAGGGTGGGCACACGGGAGAGCGAACTGCTGCGGAGAGGACCCCGGGGTTGTCTGGGGGGTACTGCGACTTTCCGGGTGGCACCGGGGCTTTTGAGGGCACACTGGGGACGCCGGGAGGAAACCTGGCGTCGTTGTGGGCGCGCTGGGGCTGCGGGGATTACCGAGGGGCTGGCTGGGCCCGTCGGGAGGGAAACACGGGAGCGTCGGGGGCTCGCCGGTGCTGTCGGGGGTC
>VXBU01005726.1:215350-248409 GCA_013400315.1 Bombycilla garrulus
CGTGGAGCACGGCCGGGGCTGCCTTCCCGTTCCCCGGAAACCGAGCGGCCGTGGACGTGGGTGTAGATGGACGCGGGGGGCTGTGGCACGGGCAGACGCGCGTGGGACAGACCGCAGCATGGGGCGGGGGCCCGGGGCCGGGGCGCTCTGCTCTGACAGCTAAGAAAATCCGGGGATATTTGTGCCGCCGAGTCCGTCTTTTTATGTTAGTTCATCCCGAGGCGGGCAGACTGTTTCGCAGTGGGCAGGTACGCAGCGGGCTGTTCCCGGGCTGCCCGCTCTGCCGGCACACCCGGAGGGCTCTGAGGGGACACGAGGGTCTCTGTGCTAGGGAAATGGGCGCGGAGAGTTCCTGTGCGAGGGGCAGCTGCTGAGAGAGCCTGGGATGCGGCAGAGCAGGGCGAAAAAGAGCCATGGCTGATCGATGGCCTTAATGCCTGCCCGACCTCTAACCACAGGTGCTGCCGGTTAAATCACCCGCGGCCTGGGGTCTCCAGAATCGCCGCGGACAGTGCTCGGGCTTTCCTGAGGCGCGGGGCGGTCGCGGCCGTGCTGCCCGCCGGGAGAGGGACGCTGATCCTCTCCTCGGCTCTTCCCTGTTTGCAGCCAAATGAAGGTGCCGAGGTCTGTCGGCGACAGGGGCGTCAGAGGGGTTGGGGTTTTTTGCCGAGCACGCGGCGATGTCGCCTTCACAAACAAACGCGTATCGAGAGGGAAATCGATGCAGATAATGTTTAGAAGATTAAAAGAGCATTAATGCTGGCAATAGGAGCATCAACGCGTGGACCCAGTTTTCATTGATCTGGAACCTGAGCCGGCTCATTTCCAGTAACGTGGCTGGTGCTTTTCCTTCCCAGCACTGGTCACGGGTGGGGGTTCCCTGCATTTAGAGCAGAAAATCAGGAATCACATCTGCATGCAGAGTTATGCCTGTATAATACTGGATCTCTGCTTTACCAGTCCCCCTGAATGCCTCTGCATCCAGGAGTAAAGTTTGGAGAGAGCTCAGGTGCTGAGTGCCCATGGACTCCCCACGGAGCGGGAAAGACCTTTGCAAATTACCTTTCCCTTCAGGAAATCGATTATTTTAATTTGCTTTTATTACCACGTGTGAATATGTGGCCCCATTGCCTCAGTGCTTCCTTCTCCCTCTTTACTCGCTTGCTTAAATCCCTCTGAGCGTGGGGAAAAGCCACAAGTATTCCAGCTTTTTAAAAACAAGAAAGACCCACCAGCTATTTGCTCCATACTCCTGGTATTTTTTCCCAAGTGGGGTGCTAATCTGCTGTCCTTGAAGGCAAATCCCCCTCTCCCTGTGGGTGCAGTAGCAATGTGGTTGTGCTTAGTATTTTTTCTTCTTACAGAAGATATTTAGCGTTGTCTGTTGTATTCTAACTTAATGTGATTTAATCTTATTTCCGTGCTTCTTGTTTGTTCTCGGGGGTCTTTACGCCTCCTCTGTCGGGGGTGTCTGTGCGGGCAGGACCTGCCGTGAGCGGGCAGTTCCGTGGGCGCTCTGGAGCTCTGAGGGCAGAGCCCCTTTCGGGGTCTCTGTGCCCGGGGGAGCGGCGGGTGCCGTGCCGGGGGCGGCGTGCTGCCCGCGGGGTTTCGGGAGGCTCGGCCTCGCTCTTTTGTCACAAAGCCACCCCCGGCGGCATCAGGCCGGGACCTCGTCCCCAGAACGGGCCGGTGGCTGCCCTCGGCACGGGGCAATCGGGGCTCCGGCTCTCCCTCCTGCCCTCCCTCCCTCCCCGCCGCGGGAAGGTCTCGGGAAAGCCCTTCTGAACCGCTGGGCAATCCCTAAATTTCTGCGGGGTCAGCAGAGCGCTCTGCCGCCTGTTAACGTTCTGCGGTGCCGGATCGCTTTCGTACCAATGCACCGTCGACGGTTCATTCGTGCGAAACCGCCCGGTCCGCGCTCCGTGCTCAGACCTGTCAGTACCACGGAGAGCGGCGGGGAGCGGAGGGAAGGCGGGAGGAGAGCGGGAGCAGGAGCCCGACGAGACCTCGGGGCCGGCCGCGGCCGGTGACATGCCAGCAGTGGGCGGTGGCAGTGTCACATCCCAGGGCTGAGCCCATCACCCCCAAGTGCCCCAAGGAGAGGGGTCTCACCGTGAGGAGTGGGCTGTGGACAGTTGTCCACGCATCCTCTGCCTCTTTGTGCCCTACCAAATGTTTCTTCCCTGCGTTTTGGGACTGTTTTCTTGTCTGTATCTCTAACTAAAAATTAAGGCGTGATAACATCTGTATCAGGCACGTTACCTATTTATAAAGCTCTTTCTTAGCGTTGAACTAAATATACAGGTTTGTAAAGGTTCTTTGAAAGGTGCTTAGTGGCTTGAAATATTGGTGTTCTCTTCGGCTATAGATTAGTGGTTGTGTTTGAACAATCCGTGCAGTAAATTGTGGTGTTGGCTGATAAATTATATTTCTCAGGTACCGACTTTCCAAAATAGTACCCTGCCCTAGCTCTTTGTTCCACTTCATTTCTGAAGGTATTTCTGCCACACAGGAATCTGAATCTTGTTTTTGCAAAGCAAATGAGTTTTATCAGTTTCTTGATTGTTAGATAAAGGTAATTTGGAGTACATTTGGGATTAAATGCATTTCTGTATTTTCCCCCCTACTTTTTAAAAGAAACAATTAATTAGTCATCATGTGTTACTCATTCTGAAGCTTTTCTTCACTATTTCCTTAGAAGATTTTTTTTTCCCCCAGCATCTCTTTTTTTCCCCTGTGTCTCTTGCCCTGTTGTCAGTGTTTGAACTGGAATATCCCAAACTCAAGTATTCCCCTGCAGCTGAAAATTGCCACCATTTATTTGTAGTGAGGAACGCATAAAGGGGACAACATTTTTGCCGAAAGGATTATTTCCCAGTGACTGGTATTGGTTCTTCCCACACTCTGCAGGGGCATTTTTGCTCTGCACTCTGGCCCCGGGTGCTCATCCGTGGTGCTCCTCCCTGGTATTATTCACAAAACCTTGTCCTGCATGTCGCTGCCATCCAGCAGCTGCAGGAGCTTTTCCTTCCCTTCCAATTAGCCATGGCTGGGAGATGACAAGCTTCCTGCAGTAGCAGCACAGCTGTGCCGAGCCTCAGAGCTCTAAAGGCAGCACAGTCCTCTCATCAGAGCGGCTCCCCTGGAGCTGCCTTCAGAGTGCAAACGGGGCTCTGCGGGTGTGCAGAGAATGGATCTCAGAGGGAAAGCGGGGCTGAAAGGGACAGCGGACATCACTTGTCCTGACGGTCTGCCCTGCCCCTTGCTTCAGGAATCTCCAAAGGGGGATTTTTTACCTAAGCGATCTCTTTCAGGGCTTACAGGTGCAAAAAACCCCTTAATGACTGGCCTTAATCTCACTTTTTGTCTTTTAAATCCTTTGCTTCTCATCTTATCCCCACTAGACACAGCAGAAAAGAATACTCCCTTCTTTCTGATAGCAATCTGTTTGTGTTTAAGGCTCCCATCTTGTCTCCTGTCTTCTCTGGAAAAAGCCCATCATACCTGGGCGATGAATATGTAGGGAAAGCACTATATCCAGTGGGACAGATAATACATCTCTTCTTCCAAGGTAAAAGATTTTGTATCCAGCTCTGTCAGTCTTGCAGACTTTTGCATAAAAGCCTCTCTGATTTATAGAGGGGTTTGCACACAGAAATCATACCAAACAGACTAATCTCAAATGGGTTTGGTGATAACATCAGCCAGACAACTCGCTGATGGCAGAGAGAAATGCAATCAGAAAAGAAATTGGGAGTGTTTCGGGGTTGTTTGGGGGTTTTGAGCTATAAAATCAAACTGCTCAATTGTGAAGAAGGGGACTCAAACCACTGGTAAATGCTGCACAGAGGAATTATTAGACAAGCGATAGAGGCTGGCAGGTTCCCAAAACACAAATTGTCTCCAAGACCAAAATATCTCTCAGTAGGCAGGGAACATATTTATGAGCAGCGGTGATTTTCCAGCAGTTCTCATCCCCTCCTAATGGGATGGGAGCACGGGGCCTGTGCCGAGGCATTAAGCTTTGGCAAGCAGCACTGGGCTGCAGGGGGCGAAGGAGGAGCACGGGAAGGACTAGATCTGTCCTTCCCCTTGCAGTAAGATTTCATGCTCTTACTCAGCTTTTGCTTACCCACCCCATCTTTAAATCCCCAGCCCTTTCATGGAAAAGATGCCCAAAGTCCTTCCCTTTCTCCACAGGAGGAGGTCACACTGTGTTTGGGTGCTTCCAGGGATGTGCTGGCACATCACTTGGAGATGCTGCTCCAACAGGCGCTGGGGAAGGCCTGGCTTCATCCCTGGGCTCTGAGAAAGGGAATATAAATCCTTGTCACTGGGCACTGTTGTAATTCAGCTGGAAACTGTTTTGGGATTCAAAAGGGAGAATCTCCACAACAAGGGGAAGCATAAATCTCCCAGGTGTTAGACATGAAGGACTCTGTGAGTGCAGCTGGAAGGATCCAGAGTTGTGCTGTGCTGGGAGGTTCCAGTGGTACCCAGAGGCTCCTGTCAGAGACCCTGGGCTGAGGTGGGTGCTGCAGCACTGCAGGGAGGAAGCAGAATTTACAGCCCAATTCCAGCCATCCAGCAGATTTACAGGAGACTGGAGACAAACAGCCTGAGAGCTGTGGTGTGCCAGAAAGAAACATAGAGGAGCCGTGTCCCCAAAACCATTCATCTTTTCTTCTCAGAGAGCTGCAGGGTGCAGGGCTTGGACCGGGGATCATGACAGGATTGAGAGGGAAAAATCAGGTGGGGTGCCAAGAAAACACCTGGCTGGAAACAGCCGGGCTGGGAGCTTCTGTTTCAGATCCAGATCCCTGGATCTCCAGACAGGGGGCACCTCACCGTTACAATGGATGAGCAGCAGATCTTCTCTGGAAGAACAGAATTAACTTTGTGCTGCACACCCGGTCTGTTTTTCTGGATAAATGCCATCAAGGGCACTCCTAGGGTTTCAAGAATTAGGAGTTTGATGTGTGTGCAGCAGCTGGGATGAGCAGCACTGGCTGCCCACCCTGACAATGTGATTATTTGCATCTTCATTCTGATTGCTCCTTGTTCCATAATGATTTTGTACACAGCGGAGTACTTAACCTAATTTGTATTGATCTCAATTGCTCTCATTCGTGCATACTTAATTCAGAGAGGTAATCAAATTGATTTCTGAGGCCTAGTTTTTAAGAGATTGTAGTAACGGGGATATACAAGGGGTTGCTTTAAGTGAATCATAGCAAAAGAAAAACATTTTCTTTAGAAAACGTTTTGATGGTCATTTCATTGTGTTCAGTATTACCAGAGTAATTACATTTCCCTCGCACTGGGTCCTTTCCAAAATCCAATAGAGGAGCAGTTCTAGTTCCATCAGGCAGATAACTGGGTTTGGTGACGTTGCGCCCACACAAGCCACACGGGCGGGATCAATATTCACATCTTGTCCTTAGGAGCAATGGAGAGCGAGGACATACTGCTGGATTAAGGGAATATTGGTCTCTGCTCGGCTCCCTCTTAGCACCTGCTCTTTGTTTCATGGCTGCAGAGTCATTTTTGCCGTTTGTAAAAACACCCAGGACCAGAGAGGCACAGGAGCTGTGTTGGTGGTGTTTGCAGTGTCCCAGCAAGTGGCTCCGCTTCTCCCGGGGCTGCTCGGGCACTGCTCCGGTCCCTGGGGTCCCTCCCTGGCCTCTTCCTCCTTCCAGTGCTGGTGGCCTTGGTGTTCTGGGGAAGTGTAGTGAGGAGGGAGGCCCTGGAGCGTCCCTGCCCCATGCCTGAGGGCTCAGAGGGTGGGGTTGTGCTGAGTGCTAGAGCTTCTAGATCTTTTTCAGGATTTGTGGCAGTTTGGAGTGCCTGGGCTGGCTAGGTTCCTCTCTGGTGGGGAAGAAAATGGACAGTCAGAGTCATGGCTGCAGAAAATCAGACAACTGAATGATGAGTAGGGAAATTTCAGTGTGATGATACTCAGGGTGTCACAGCACAGCATCGGGTCTTGCACCCCCTTAGGCCTTCAAGTTGTGGGGCTCTCTGCTTTGGTCCACTGACCCCAGTGCCGAGCAGTTCCTATATTGTTTCTATTGAAGGACGTCTTTAATCCAATGCAGAAGAAAAGTTTTTTGTTTGTTTTTATGTTGGTTTTTTTCCACAGTTAGGGCTTTAATTTCTTGCTGGTTGTCCATTTTCCTCCATAGGATATGTTCAGGTTTAACCGCAGCTAATAAATCAAATTGTGCTTAGAATCCAGATGCTCTCTTCCCTTCCCTCTGCTGTTAAAACCTTTCTCTTTCTTCCCGGAAAAACACTTGATTTTATTAGAGTGCTCACCCCATTTTTCTCTGCTGAGAGATGCATGTCAGGTGCAGCGTTTGCCTTTGTGGGCCTTTTTCAAGAGCAAACTCAACAGTTCAAGGAAAGTATTTACTGAATGCATCAAAAAGCACATACCTCTGCATTATTTATTATCAGATACCAATAACTGTAAAACGCAGAGTATCTCAGGACATAAATTAGTGATGGTAAGAAACGCTCCACTCGTCCCAGTGTCCCGGAACCGATTAGAAGCTGCAGCAAAGATGCTGGTGTTCATCATGTCCCCAGCTCCGGGGACATCACTGCATGGATTCTGGACACGCAGGCAAGGAAACCCCGCTTAAAATCTGCTTTTTCAGCTCAGGCAGGTCACTGGATGTTATCTGTGCAGTGTCAGAGAGCTCAGATTCTTCCCTCCTGCTGCCTCTGGGGTAATGGCCTTGGAGAGGTGAGTCTGGCCCTGGGGACACAGGTGCAGGCTCACCTTGGTGCCTCTGGCCTGTCCAGGCAGGAGCATCCGTGCTGCCTCCTGCTGCTGTGGCTCCCAGCCGGAGCCCTGCACTCCTGGCACTGCTCCGGGGGGCTGTGCTGGGCACAGTCACCCACAGCCCCTGTCTGGCTTTCAGCCTGACTCTTAGGACATCCTTCTCCCAGCCTTTGGGCTTTTTTGAGGTCTGGCCTTCTCCTCCCTCCCAGAGGCAGCTCTGCTGCAGCCACTGGAATTTGGCAGCTGAGAGGGGTCAGGGACTCCAACAAAAAATACTCCAGTTTCCTGTAGAAATGCTGCTGAGGTCCTGTCCCTGCAGTCAGTGCCACAGTGGCTGAGCCAGGCTGCACACAGGTACAGCCCTGACTGGGTTAATTACAGACATTTCCAGCCTGACTTTTACTTTTGGGCCAGCTTCATTTCGCATTCCAGACCTGCAGAATTATTTAACAGGGCTGCTTATAACCCGCCCGCTTATCAATTCTCTGGGCTCATTTTGTCCCAGCACATTACCTAACCATGTCAACATATGGATTTTCTCTCTGTGCCCGGTGCAGACGGCCGGGGCAGGCTATTTTTAAGTGTGGGTGTGCTTCGGCAGTGGTTTTGGTTTCAGCACTTGCTGTTCTCTCTCAGCTAATAAATACAGAGCAGCTATTAATACGAATGGGTTTTAGGATCCATTAGCATCGCTCAGAGGTGGTCCAGCACTGCTGCCCTGCCTGACCTGAGCTCTGATGGGTGTTTGTGCCTGGCTTCACCCTGGGGACGTGTCCCGGGGAGGGGGACAGGCGGTGGCAGTGGTGCCCTGGGGTGGTGGCACTGCAGGAGTCAGGCGGCAGGGGAGGAGCAGGGCAGGACCAGGTGAGCCAGTGCCTGACCCCTGTGCTGGGAGGCCGGGCAGGTCCGTGGTGTTTTTTCCCCTTGGTGTCACACAAATTTGCTGCTGCCAGAGCTGTGACTGGACTTTGTCTTGGGCTTGTCTTGTTTAAAGGGACAAAGCTTACGTGCAAGTGTTGTTCCTGCCTATTGAGAGGTACTGGGGATGTAAAAGCAGTGCAGCCCACTGGATTTCTTTGCTCTCATGTGCCAGAGTGGTGCTGGCTCAGCTGGTGACACTTGCCCCCACCGTGTGACAGTGCCTGCCATCGGGGTGGCTGGCGGGGTCTGTGGGAACCACCCTGACACTTTCTCTCTGTCTCTGCCACCCCCTCCCAGCCTGCAAACGCAAAGAGCAAGAGCCCAACAAAGAGCGGAACAACTCCCAGAAGAAATCCCGCCTGGTTTTCACGGACCTCCAGCGCCGAACGCTTTTCGCCATCTTCAAGGAGAACAAGCGTCCCTCCAAAGAAATGCAGATCACCATCTCCCAGCAGCTGGGCCTGGAGCTCACCACCGTCAGCAACTTCTTCATGAACGCCCGCCGGCGCAGCCTGGAGAAGTGGCAGGACGACCTGAGCTCCGGGGGCTCCTCCACGGCCCCCAGCACCTGCACCAAGGCGTGAGGGCGCGGCACGGCCGGCACCGCGCACGGAGAGCAGCTTCGCAGCACGGCCCTCACTGGTGACCTAAAGCACAATCCCCCCGCAACCGCCCCGGCCCAGCCGCTCCGAGGACATTCCTACGGCTTCTCGTCAGTCTCAGCAGGCGCAGGCTCCACGTTAACCTCTCTCCACACAATACTATGCTCAGGACGGGCAAAGCAGGTCTGAAACCTAGGGGAGCTGTTCTTGAGGCGAGTTTCTCCTGCCCTGTGCCGGCCACACCACCCTGCGGCCACACGACATCGGAGCACAAGGTCGGATGCTGAAAACCCAAGACCCTGTTTTTTAACTCAGGCATGGTTTTGTTGAGTGTTTTAGGGAAAAAAAGTCAGATTTAAGGTTTTAATTGTTTTGTTGGTTTTTTTAGATTGATTTAATCAGCTTGTTCTTGGATCAGTAAGTTCAGTTCTCTTGAGCTCAAAGTATCAAGCACAAGGCCGGCAGCTACAGCCTTGGTCCGGCCCGGGGCTGCCCAGGGTGGCCGTGCCTGCTGCAGCCTGACATCCCGGGAACACCGCAGACACGGCACGAGCCTCAAGCACAGCTGGCAGCTTTGTACCTAGTACACACTCAGGAGGTCGATGGAACTGCTACAGTTCATGGAGCAGACACAATGTTTTGGAAGATCTAGATTAATTTACATTATTACATCCTTTTTAGTTTCTGGGAATCTGGTTTCTCCTCGGCAATGGCTGTTACCGAAACCTTTTTAACGTTCAGCGTTTTTTTGTTCATTTTATCAGTATTTTATGGTACTTTCAAGCAGGAAAAGAAACAGAAACAAGCCCTTCAGATGCCACCGACCGTTTCAGATGTGCCGCGTTTAGCTCTATCGCATCCCTAAGTTCCTTTTCCCTGCCAGCTCCCCAGCCCGGCAGGAACACAGCACACCAAAGAGACAGGATTTCTGCAAGCCAAAGATGTTTATACCTTGCCATTTCTCGTTGTGGTCGCTGGTGCGGGTGGTCGGCTGGCGCTGGGGAAGCCTGGCAAGCTCCAAGCCCTCTCTCCAGCTCCGTGCAGCGGAGCCGCCCTGGCTGGCTGGCTGGTGACCGGCCCGGCGCGGCCGTGCTCCGCCACAGACACTTGAGACTTTTTTTATGTACTACTTAATCGAAACCAAAGAAACGTTTTCTGCACCTACTTCTTCTGCAACAAACTGTTCCATTGAAAGATAAAAAAAAAAAATAAAAACAACAAAAAAACAAGGAAGCATGTCAGGAAGCAAACGAGTCCCACACTGTGTTCTACAGACATCTTGGACGTTTTCGGAAGCAGATCTCAAAGGAAGGGTTGACAAGAATGAGAACAAAGCAAAGCCAGTACAATTGCTGCTTCATTTGACAACTCAAGTCATCTTAAAGTTGAAGATTGTCTTTAATTTGTGCCTATGCAGTTTTTTCAAAAGAACAAGGAACAGAACAACCAAAACCTCAACAGCTACAATACCAAAGATGAGGATTCTCACTACTTGTGTTTCAGTTTGTTTCTCCTCTTGCACGACTAATGCACATAACCCCACTGGTCTCTGGACAGGTAACTGCTCGTGAGTCTTTGTGCACCCAGAAGGGTGGGTTATTTATGTTTTCCCTGTTTCTGCCCCGCACGGCTTCTCTCCAAGAGCTGCATGGACTCCAAGTGCAGGATGTCGGGATACTGTGCTGGTGCATCTCCTCCCTCCAGGAAACACCTGTGGGTTGGGTGTGACTTGTGTGTTGGTCTCCTGTGTGTCTGGAGCTGTGAGCAGCCACCCTCCTGTGCGTGACATCGGTCCAGTGACCTCCACCCTTCTTTCTCCTCCCCAGGGATAAAACTTGCAATATGTGTGTTCCATCTCTGTCACTGTGAGTGCTGAGCAGCACCTCAGCCCGGCTCCAAGCTCCACCTGAACCAAACCCAAGTATCCAGCAGTTCATGGGGCAGTTAGGAGTTGCTTCTGACAAATATTAGCCTTGTAATGTTGTTTGATCCAGTTCATGATGAACCAGATGTCCAAATTTATCCTCAGAGCCAGAGAGCATCTTGCTCCTCTCTGCCTTTAAGCAAGGGCTTCATTCTAACTGCTTCACAGAACTGCTGCAGTCACTTTCCAATGACTGCACTTAAAACAGGAAAAAAAAAATAGATCAAGAAGCCTCGTCTGCTCAGGACAGGAAAAGTTTCTGGAAAGCAAATTCAGGATCCTCACAGCTGAATTGACAGCATGTGCCTGCTCCGGGAATCAAAGGATCCTTTGGCAGAGATTTCCAGGCAGATTCCAAAGAGATTTTGAGAATCCTTGTGGCCAGACACGGAGTAAAGTTGCCAAGAAATGGTCCCAGTCTGGGCTGATGTGTTCTGAGGCAAATGCCAGATATTTGAGTGTGGAGTTTGGAGGCAGCAGGCTGTGGAGCAGGGCCCAGCTGAGGTGATGTGGTTCATTGAAGTTTCACTTTCATTCCCACCTAAGTGTCCATCAAAGGAGCCCCTGGTGCATTTTGAACTCGGCATTGCCCTCAGGGGAGCTGTCTCGTGCTGGAAGAGTCTCTCTGCAATCTGCAGTGGCAGGACCAGTGGAAGCCCCAGTGCTCAACTCCTCACCTCCCCTTCCTGCAGTGAGAGGACAGGGAAGTGCATTGTATCCCCAGGGAATGAGCCCCAGCATCCTCTGAGCGTGTGCTTGCCTGTGGGACACCTCACTGAGGCTCGTCTCACCTGAGGGACATCCAGATTGCCACAGCTCTGCCTCCCACCTTGCCCAGAGGCACAGGGGAGCTGCCCACAGCTTCTGGTGAAGCCTGGGAGCAAACACCTGGGCTTTTTGCTCCTGCTCAGAGCTCATCCAGCAGTCCCAACAAAGGGAGTTTAGATCAGGTACTGAATTACTTACAAATTTCTCCTCAGTGAAAGTCTCTCCAAATCGTGGAAGTGTTTGTTATGCAGTGTTACATAAGTAGCTACGCACATGAGCTTTCTCTTGGCTGGGGCCTCAGATCTATCAACAGTCACCATCCATTTTCACCTGAAAATCCTGCTGCATCTTTTATCCCTTCATCTCTCATGGCCCTGTGTGACGTCTTCCATTTCACTGTCCGCTCTCGTAGGCTTTGATGTAGCAGCTCGCTCAGACGAGGAGCCGGAGGCTGCGGTGGAGATGTTTGTCCGTGTGGGCAGAGCCTGTGCTGTGCTCTGGAACACAGCAAACCCAAACACTTGTGTTCCCTCTCTAGGCCACGTGCTGATGAATGTCTAGAGCTGTGTAATGTAACCTGTTGCTTTATTTATTGTGCTGTGAAAGACTCGTGTGTACAGAGAGTATCCCAGCCTCTTCTGGACCGGGAACTTGGAGTCACAACCTCGGGCACAGCCAAGATGAATTCAACTTTCGAGAAACCTTGGATATTGCTGGATCTCCCGCGCAGGAACAAAGAATGTGCTCACTGACTTCGGTTGCAAAGCTTTACTGTGGATCTCTCTTACCTACAGCTGAATCCAAAGACCTGCAAGGACTCGACCAGCAAACCTCTCTCGGCCCCGTGGGAGGGAAGGGAAGGGAGTCACAGGAACCACACGGGATGGCAGAGAGTGTGCTGGCTTCGGACACGGCCACTGCTTCCCTTGCGTGTCACAATTCCCGAGGATTTTTATGAGATGGGGAAACTTTCTACTTGGCCTCCTTTATATTTATTATGGGGAATTTTTATTGTTTAAATTTTTTAAGAAGGCAAAGCTTTAAATGGTTTTATTTTTTTTTTCCAGGCACTTGTGGGTTTTAACCTGATATATTATCTATCGATAATGTAATTTATTTAATTTAGTCTTAGGGCAGGTCCTGAGATCTCTGTTCAGTCTGAATCCTGTTGTGTTTTGGTTTAGCTTTTGAATTCAGTGGGAGTTTTGCCTGAATGTAGATGGGGGGGTCAGGTTCTGATGTTAGCTATTTGTATCTATTTAACTCAGCCTTTTGTGAATTCATTTGGGAGTAATTTTCTTTATTTATCCATAGGACTGGTGTAGCGCATCGGGGATGCGAAGCCTCTCAGTAAATACACTTCAGAGCTGGTATTGCTTTGTAGGGCAGCCAGGTTCTGTCAGACAGGGGAAGAACAACGCGTTCCTTAAAACGGAAGTCTAGTTTTAATTCCTTCTTTTAATGTGTTTTAGTTGTTTAAGTATCAAAGTTTAAATTATTTAAGTTAATCTCTTCCCTCCTGATTAGAAAGTGTGACATACCTTTATTATGGCACAAGAAGCCTTCATAATATAACTTATTTATTTAACTTATTGATCATCACCCTGGGATGCCCTTGTAGAGATTTTTATTTTTTATTTAGAATTATCTATAAAGCACTACAGCTGATTTCCTGTAAGAGCAGCAGAGTGAACTTGGAGGACAAACAATTCAACCTAAAACTGTGCATTCAGAAAAATAGGAAAAAAAAAAAAAGACACTGGGATACTTTGCCTGAACTTTGTGGCTTAATGCCAAGCAAAAAGAGAGAAACCCTTAAAGTAGCTGCTTCCAAGAATGAACTTCTGTGTGTGGAAAAAAAAAAAAAAAAAGAAAAAAGGAAAAAAGAAAAAAAACCAAACAGAAAAAACCTTTCTATTTCTAGTGAGAACCAAAGAGGCTACCTCACTGACTTTTCCATTTGTAATTTTAATCGTGTTGATGATACCAAAGATACCAAAGATTTCTTTCTCTGTGCGGTCTGCATTCTGCTTGTGCTCTCTGGTAACTCCCACTGTTCTCTCCTACATCCAGAAACGTCCAGCAGAGCCCAGATTCCCAAAGAAGCGCTACCCTGGAAGCTGCCAGTTCTGGTGATGCCCTTTTCTGTGTTCCTTTCTCCTTCCTGCCAGCCAAAACCGTCCGGGGACGTGGAGCCGGTTCCCGCTCCAGGTGCCGCCTGCGCGGAGCTGGAGGTGACTCCGGGGTTTGTGCACCCACAGATTCCTCGGGGAAAGGCTCTGCCTGGGCCGGTAAGGCGTGTGTTTGCAGCAGCAATTAGCATTGCTAATTATGATTATTCTGTGCTTGAGCAGGGCCCAGGGCTGCTGTGGGGCCGCAGGGCCGGGGCAGAGGAGGGGTTCTCCTGCCCCCGTGCAGCTCCAGGGGCTGCTGCCGCTCCTCACCTTCGGCTGTTGTTTACAATTGCAGTTTTCAGATAAAAATCAATTAATTACTTTTCTCAAGTTAGCAATGAAGTGAGGCTACATTAAGCTCCATTAGCATCACGTTCCTGAGTGATTACTTCCAAGTTGTTTGGTTGGTTGGTCGGGGAATTAGTGGTGCCCTTTGGCACTTGGGTTTTGAGCCTGTTTTGTGCTGTTGATAGGCCTGAAGCGATGCTCTGAGGAGCTGAACCCAGCCCTGGGCACTGCTCACTCCCCCCGAGCCCCAGCCCAGGCTGGGACAGCTGCTGCAGGGCCGGGCCTTTCCCCAAGGAATCTGCCTGAGCCATGCCCTCGGATTCACAGCGACGGCTCAATGCTAACACTCTGCTTTAATTAAGTGTTGCCTTTTATTTTGTATTTCTTTGGGGGTTTAAGTCTGTATTGGAAACGGTAGGACTTGACAAGTGTGCTTTCCTCTCTGTCTCTGTGTTCCTTCAATACAAAGCTATAATAATTCTCAGGATGCCTTCTGGGCGGGGGGAGCCGATTGTCCCTGTGCCCTCGGACACAGACAGTCCCCAGAGCTGGCAGGGTCCCTGCGGCCCCCCCGACTCCTGCTTCACTTGCAAAGAGTGATGTTACCACGGGACGAGTGCCTTGCTTGAACCAAAGCAACGATTTTGCCAGTCTAGACCTCTCTGTGCTTTTTTTTAATTCTTCCTGTGAATACCTCAGCTTCGACTGGGCCGCCGAATCGTACCTGGTGGGCTTTTGTACTGTGGTGCTTTGCAATGCATCCCTTCAAAGAACAGACTCCTGATAATACCAAAGGCTCTCCTCCTCTTTCTCCTCCTCCTCCTCCTCCTCCCTCTCCCTGCTCTCTCTTTCTCCATGGTTCCAAAGCTTTATTACGAACTGGGCATGTTGGCAACGCAGACCGTGCAATCCCTTACCGAATTTTCTCAGATATACCTCATAGAGAATAGCTGTTTAGCGTAATGTTATTATAGCGTATGTAATAAATTATTCACTGTTTCTTTTTGGTAACTGTGATTTAAAAGAAAAGAAAAAAAACATAAGAAGAAGCTTTATATGTTTTAGGTTGTGCTTTTGTACTAGACGGAGAAGGTGCGCTTAAAGATGTACGTCAGTCTTTCTTCCCATTGGGTTTTTTTGTTATTATGGATCGGGGAAAAGTTGCAGAATGAGCCCAAAGTTTACAGTTTCATATTTTGCTGAAGAAACAATCTGTGTTCATTTGCTCTGTTGGAAAAAAAAAAAAAAAGAAAAAAAAAAGAGGAAAAAAATATTTTCTACATTTGTGCTACTTGGTCTGAAGAGCTGATTGTCCTGTGTGACGGTGTAGTATTATAATTAGCATCTGCCAATCAGCGCTCCCACGTTTATGCATGAGGCAAACCCTTAGCAGTGTGATGCATCGTGGTTCTTAATGGCAACTTCTTCCTTTGGGTTTGGGACGAGGTCTTTGGGTTGATGGTATTTGTTTATGCATGGAGCCTGTTAGCTGTTCGCAGTCGTGGCGCAGTTGTGTTTGCATTTACGCTGTGAAATCACGCCCAGTTTCGCCCCGTGCAGCGCAGCACTGTTCAGGGCGGGTGTCCGGACGAGCTCCGGTCTGCCCCTGTGCTAACCAGACCCAAATTCAATTCCAATGGCATTGCCATTTGAGGAGAAGTTTGGCCAGCTGGCAGCTTCTCCGTCGCAATTCGATTCGGTCGGTCTCGTGGCAATACACCTGCTGCTCGTCGCAGAGGCTGCTGTGCGTTTTTTCCCAGCACCAGGCGTTCCTTTGGCTTTATGGCAGCCCCCGGGCGCAGCAGGGCGGGCCGGGGTGGGTGTCAGGGACCACCCCTCCCATCACCCTTGCTCCTGCTCGGCCCCGCCATCGCAGATCGCAGCTGCTGTGCCAGCGCGGGCAGCACACGCGAGCCGGGGGTCAGCAGCGCTGTCCCGGCCGTGTCACCTGTCCCGACGCACGGGCTGGCCCGGGTGTCCATCCGAGCGCTCCAGCTGCAGCCTGTGCTGCTCCCGCCCCACGGGCAGCCCGGACCCGGCAGCCCCTCGCCCAGTCCCTGCCCTGGGGCCAGGTTCGTTAAGGTGCTTTATTCCCTCTTTGATTTGTCCCTCGTGTCGCAGGCCAGATTGATGCTTGAGCGCCGCCCGTTTCAGAACGGGTTGTGTTTTCTCTCCGGGTCCAGCTTTGGAGCCCCGATGTCCCCCTGATCCCGGGCCGTACTGGACATAAAGCTAAACCAACTGCTCCGTGCCCTTTACTCTGCGTGGAAGAGGAGGCCTGGGGAGCGGCCAGTCACAGTCTGAGTGTTGATATCGTCTGTCATTAAGGGTATATTAGAGATGTGCTCTCGTTAGTGCAAGGAGACGTTTTTATTTGGCCTTACTCGGTAGGTTGTGATAACGATGAAAGCTGTGTAATATAGTCGGGTTATTTTCTTTCCTGATTTCTCTGCCAAAGACAGTAACAGATACAAGAACTTTAGGTCGGGGTTTTCGTAAGACAGTTGATGATTGTAACAGTGGTTAATCTTCCAGAAAGCTTTCCACGTTCTTCCGCAATAAGCAGAGCCGGGACGCTTGGGCAGAGCCCTGCTGGCAGATGCCACCACTCCTCACCGACACGCAGTTGTTGTAAACCAGGCGCCGAGTACACCGGCATCCCTCAGTCCAGAGGCAACAAGGGGTATGTGAGGCCATGGCAAGGGCACAGCGGGGCTGGCACGAGCTGCTCCAGCTGGCTGGAATTTGCCAAGGTACTTGTATTATGAAATTTAAGGTCTATTTTATTATGTCATTTTATGTCCTTTTTTAACTTTGTGGAAGGTGGTATGTTGAACTGAGTGTAAGCTGAGTTTTTCAGACAAATAAAGTAGCTAAAGAGTGAATGTTATTTTATCATTAAAGGGTTTTTACTCACTGATTTGTGCCAATAGATGTCCTTTATCTCAATGACAAGTATTACATTGCTTTCAAAGTTTTATTTATAGCTATTGATGTAAAACCCACACACACATATTATTTGCCAAAGTTCAATAAACGAGGAAAACAATGTTTTTGCTTCCTTGTGCGATCAAAAGTTCCTGTGTTTTTCCCAGGGTTTTTTCCACCACAACCCCATCCCACGCCAAGGGTTGTAGTGGAGCCAAGCAGGGGCTACAGCTCTCGGGGATAGGGAGGGGTGAGGAGAGCTGAGCACAGCCAGACTAATGCAGGCCCCAGTGCAGGACCACAACCCAGAAATGCTGCCTGGGACTGAGGGGCTGGCCAAGGGTGAGCAAAAGTACTTGGAAAAAGAACTGGCACCTTCTCCCACGAGCACAGCTTGTGTGGCTGTGATATTACACAAGAATTCGTTTTATATTTATGTAAGTCATGGAATTATGTGATGCAATGTAATTACCGTACACTTATGTTAGTTATTGCACTTTCTTTCCCTGAAGCAGCTCTACGGGAGGAGGCAGGAGATTCCTGGAGCTGAAATTCCATGGCAAGGAGGATGTAGCAGGTTTGTCCTCATTCATTTATTTATTTATTCATTCAGTCAGTTACTTACCCTAGCTGTGGACAAGTCTTGTTTGTTTTGTCTCCTTGAAAAAAAGCAAAACAAAATGCACAAAAAAAGAACTGCTGTATATTTCTGTCTTTAAAAGCCAAACAAACCCAGCCTTTTCTTGCCCTAACTCGCTCCTCTGGAGCACAGAGTGGGGAGGGCATGGGGGGACCCCAGAGCCCCCAGCGTCTAACCTTGGGGTTAATAAACTCACTGAGAATTTTGTTTTCATGCTCATGCTCTTTGTGTGCCTCTCTCGACACTGAGCCAGATTCTGCCATTAATTAAATTTACGCTGCTTCGTTTCACTTTGCTGAGTGGCCACGGGTGCAGATAAAGGCAGAGCTGCCACCTCAGCACTTTGTGTCACAGAGCCCAGAACGTGGCTCCTTTCCTTTCCTTTCCCTCTGGCTGGGTGTGCAGGGGGCTCTGTGGAACAGGAGGGGGCCCTGAGTTCTCTGTGCGCTCCCGGGCACGGGGCTGAGCCAGAGGGAATGTGCGGGGTGAGGAGTGTTTTCCCAAGCCCCCTTCCCATGCAGGGACGTGGTGAGGACTGCAGGAGCCAGTGCCACCGGGATGGCTGTGGAGCACAGCAAGGGTAAAAACACTTCAACAGCAAAGAGGCAAAAAGCGGTGACACCGAGACTAATGCAGCCACGGCAGGTCATTTCCATCTCGCTTGCAGGATTGTTCCCCCGGGAATGCATTTTCCAGGCACTTAGCAGTGGGCACAGCTGGAAGAAGGAAATGGGACCATTTCATTAAGCTGCCGAGAGCTGAAGGATGAGCTGGGTGCGTGGTAGGATTGCAGCTGGGCCGGGATGCTGTATCAGCATCAGCTTTGCCCTGTGCGAGGCTCTGTGCCCTGTGCTTTGTACCCGTGGAGCTCATTCCTGTGAATTTCCTTCAACTCACTGTTTCCTAACCCTGCCGAGAATCCAGCTGTTCCAGGTTGAAGTTTAAGATGAAAAGCAAAGCAGCAAAGCAGCTCTTCCATCCCATGGATGCAGGGACACGCCGCGGCAGCCGGGCTGGATGGTGTTGCCCAAAGGAGCAGACGCCACGCTCCCGTCCTCCCTCCTCGTCCTCCTGCTCCGTGGGCAGTGCCAGGAACAGCAGTGCATCCATCAGGATGAACCTGACAGTAATGATTGCCGTGTGGGACCCGCAGCGATCACAGCGCCGCTCCCTCCTGACTGCAGATGAAGTGCTGGCAGCTCCTTGATCCAAACACGCTGCGCCACTCGAAACCCTGCGGGAATTCCCTCGGGAAGCAGCCTGGATGCAGCCTGCACAGAAAGCTGCACACCAACAGCAGGTCAGGGTTTCTTTTGGAGGAAAACAGCAGGAGCTTTTGCAGTGCCACTGATTTTCAGCACACGGGGGATGGAGGTGCCGAAGGAGAACAACCGGGACAAAAATAACCTTGGAACAGACAGCGTGGCAGGACACCACAGTGGGATCGTCGAGTGGGAACAGCTGTCACCAGTGCCCCCACACACAGAGAGCAAACCAAGGCCAGCTCTGCCTGCCACAAGCTGCACCCACTGGAAGCTGCCTTCAGCCTCTGCACACAGCAAACCTGCAGGAGTGACTCCAGGGTCCAGCTCAGAAAGGGATAATGGCAGGAAGCCAGAAGATATTAAACCAGCAGATTAAAACATACAAGACCACTTTGGGTCATGTTACACATCCCTCCCCTCCCACCTTGACAGCGCAAGGAATCCAAGGCAGTAAAAGACGAACGTAGCCAGTAATGGCCCAATAACTCCGGGAGAAAAGCGCTGGGGGAGTTGGCTGTGAGGAGCCCTGCCTGGGCACAGAGCCCCCCCGGACTGCTCCGAGCATTAGCCCTTAAGTGCTCGTTTAAGCTTCCTTGGAAGTGCTGCAGAAATGCAATTAGGCCTCAACTGCGGGTGATGTTCACACGTTATGGATCACCCTTAAAAATGACAGGAGAATGGAGTGCTCTGGATTCCCCACGCCAGCTCCCTCTCCGTCATTCCGGGAACTGCCAGGCTCCAGCTCTGCAGTCCCTTTCCCTGCCCCGTGAGCGATGGGGTCACAGGCAGCACCTCGAGTGACTCGGAGTCCCAGACTGGTGTGGGTTGGAGCGGAGCTCAGAGGCCATCCCAAGGGCAGGGACACCACACCAGTGCTCCAAGGCTGGTCCTGAACAGCCCTAGGGATGGAAGGAGCACTTCTCCCCACTTGGTGGCCTTGTGCTCTGTTGGCCTTTGGGGCTCAGGTGTCTCCAGGCAGCTGCTCCAGAGCAACCTCTGAGCCCCGGGGATCAAAGGCCGTGTCTTGGAGATGATCCCTCTCTGGACAGACAATCCATCTCCACGGGGTCATGGAAAGGATGCTCATCAGCCAGGCCAATGGACTCAAATTAAATAACCTTTTCCTGGCACTTACTGCTGAGCACAAATGTAGCAGGAAAACAAAAGGCATGTTTTAGACCTGCTCCAGATTGCAAATCCCTGTGCTCTACAGGCAGAAGTAGAACCTGCTCCTGAGGGCTTGGAATGCTGATTTACAACTAAATCCCCTGCCCAGGTTGTGCTGCTGGAGACAGCTACTTCTACACAGGATGAGAGACACAGCGCAGCCCGTGCATGCTTGGGAGTTCGCTCATGGAAACACGAAAAGAAACGTGGCCAAGCAGGAAAGCAGGTGGAGAGTGAGCCCTTCAGAAAGAGGGAGAGAAGGAAAAGTGCTTCCACAATGTCAGAGACAGTTTTGGATTCAAATAGGACATTGCTTTAAGTTCTGCCACGCTCACACAGCCAAATCCCCACTCAAAGGTAAAACAGCAAAGCTTGGACTGAGATTCCAGAAGAAAAGAAGCACCATCACTGCTCTCCTCCACATTTACCACCTTCCATTGTGCTGGGTTTGCATCCTGCTCTCTCCCCCGTCACAACCAGTCATAAGAGCTCACTAATGGATCAGCCTAAGTATCCAACATCTCCAATCCCTGCTCTAGAAAATAATCAATCAAAGCACTTAATTAGTACCACCAGCAAGGAGCTGTCCAGAGACTGCTAACAGGGAACAGAATAAATTATCCATCACAGGTGGGATCTCATTCCAGGGTAAATCCCCTGATTCACCATCTTCTCCAGCCTTTTTAGGGGGTGTAACTCACCCCAGTCTGACACCCAAGCTGCAGAGAGAACTTTAAACACCAGCATAAACGGCTCTCACAAAGATGCACAGCTCAGTTATTTCTTCAAAAAAACTTTAATTAGAATTCCATCCTTATGGCAAATGACACACAGTAAGTAGAATTATCCATATTTGCTGTGTTACATCAAATGGAAGTCCTTGGTCAATCTGAAATGCATATGTTGGGGTAAAAGCAAGTATCTGTGCACATCTGGCATTAACAAAATCAAAGGAGCTGCTCTGGCTTGCAGCTTACACTTCACGGTGATCCCCAGCTCTCTGGATGTGGTGGGAAGGGAGAATTCACTGAGCTTTCAGGTACTCCTAAGGAAACCCTGGCTCCACTGAACTCAGCTGTGCCATCCTCCTCTCCAAGGGACAGCAGGAGGCCAGCTCTGACACCATCCGCACACCTTTTGGTGTCACAGCACCTTTTGGAAGATTCCACCTTCTCTGAAATGCAGCCAGGACCGAGGGACAGGTTAAAAAGAAACTCAGAAGAGAAAACAATCACTCAATCATGAAAAAATAAGCCAAACTGCAGAGTGGGAAAGCAGGAACACCACATTACCCCTTTACTTCCAATTTCTTCCCTCAGGACATCACGGGCTGTTCCTAGCTCCTCAGTTTCCAGTCAATGTGCTGAGGCTCCAGTGTGCAGGGAGCTCTGGTGGGCAGAGCCCCTGCCCAGCTCACTGCAGGGGCAGGAGGGCAGTGACCCCCTGCCATCCTCAAAGCCCCCCAGGGCTCCAGCCCAGCCCGAGGACCCGGCTCTCCCCAGGGAAACTTCAGGATGCAGCTGCCTCACGGATCCCCCCGACTCGCTCCCCAGTGCCTGCCTTGTGCCAGGGATGCGGGCACGAGCGACCCTTGGGAATGAAGTGCTGCAGAAGGACAGCCACTGGCACGAACTGGACAGCCAGGACACCGGGCACAGTCAGTAGCACCAGAGGTACCCGACCTGCCAGGGGCACTCGGAACAGCCACGGGGCAGAGCGAGCTGCCAGCTCCCTGTGTGAGGGACACAGCGCTCAGGAGGGCACGTGCACTGTGGGATTCACCTCTCCTCAGGGCAGACACCTCCTCAGAACCCTCGATGAGAACCACCCTGACAGCAAACAGCAGCACCCGCTCTGTGAGACAAACCTCATCTGCTAAAAGCTGGAAAATTAAGTGATTTCTACATAATGGTGTAATAGCAGCAACAGAGTAATTATCCTGCTTGTGGTTAGAACACTCCAAAGTGAATTTTAAGTACCTTTTATTACTCGGGACAAACGTAATGCCTCAGAATCGGTGCCAGCTAGTATTTTCAGGACTCTCTCCAGTATGAAAATGAAAAGCCATCTGTATTTATAATACCACAAGGTTCATATGAAGTTAACCTTTGCTTTCCACACTTGTAAATGTGGTGGTCGCTGCCTGGACCACCTGAAGGTCCACGTTCCCTCCAGCTGTGAGGAAACAGGAGTGAGTAGGAAGATTTGACAGACCAGATTATTTCCCAAGTGTCACGCAGAGAAGTGAAACAGAGGAAGTTCTTTGTCCAACGGGAGACGTAAGGCCGGTGTTCCCAGACATACTGGACATTTGTGCTCCTTCTTCCTGCCCAGGCAGTGAGCAGAGCCCAAGGGGAGGGAGAGGAGGGAGAAGAGAAGCTGCTGGCTCCCTGCCACTGACACAGGCACAGGCATGAAGGGTCATCACAGACTTCTGTGAGGGACAGGGTGCTGCAGGAGGCTCTGGCACTGAAGGAATCTCAGTCTGTCTCACCCTGGGAAGCAGGTATGGCAGTGGAGCAAGCAGCTCTCCAGAGGTATTAGGGATTTACAGCACTCCACAGGTGTTCAACACAGCATCCATCCGTTCCTTTAGTGCCCCATCTTTAATTCCAGCAACAAAACAGAACAAGACAAACCCCTGATACACCACAAGAGGCCTCTTCTCTCTTCAAACACCCTGTTCACAAAAGACTGGAGGTCCAAACTGCTTGTGCCTCACGATTAACTGAGCAGCTCAACCTGGCTGAGCAGCATGGCCTCTGCTTCCCAGCCACCAGCAATTCCCAGGAACCAGCCTGCAGGGCCCAGTCCTGGCATTTCAGTGCGAAGGACATCAAGTAAATGTGGTGGTCACTGCCTGGACCACCTGAAGAGTGCCCCCAAGGAGGTGCCAGCTGGGAGCCACCACGGTCACAGCTTTGGAGGGACCCTGTGCCTCCCGGGGGGAGCCCCCGGCACAGGGCTGCCTGTTCCCAGGCATCTGCAATGTGAAACTGTAACTCATTCCCGACTGATCATCTCCGTTTAAATAACAGCAATTAAGCCAGATCAATCCTACCTACGGCATGCCATAGGTATCCCACAAAACCACAGTACTGTGGCACAGTAGAAAGCACAAAGTGGATCTATAAAGCTCTTGGAGAACAAGCCTGACTTCCTAAAACTTCATCAAACAGAAAAAGCCCTTTTGAATACAAATAAGAAGAATTTAAAAAGCCATTCTGCTTAACAGATAAGCAAACATGTTTCCACACACGCTCCTGCTGGACTTGAAACATGCAGTTTCAGTGGAGGAAATTCTCCAGTATCATCCAAGCAGGCTAATTCCTTTCAGTTTATGCCCTTCAAATACTTTCCTGCAGATAATGAAAATGTTTTTCCTAGAAAATGTAAACAAGTTCTGTGCGCTCTACTATCCCAGCTAAGCTTTCACCGGAAGTTTCTGGCAGGAGAAAATCAAAACAAAACAAAGCCTTATCTTTATATTCTAAAAAAAAAATATATATATATGTACACATTATTAAAAAGCATGAGAAGTCACTTGATCTCCAAAGCCAGCTGCTAAGTCCCTGTCAGAACAGACAACAGACTGTGCTGGTCAGACTGCACCTTAAGCAAAACCAAAATACCTTTGACCTGGCAAGTTAATGCACTCGTGACCACCCTGCAAAACAAATCCCTGCATAGAAATAGAAGCTAATTGTAAAAAAGCCGTGTAAGCTTTTCAGTGCATACTGCTGGGCTCACGCTAAGTCCGATTGGGGTCGGATGACAGGAGATCTCCTCACACCTGACAGGATAAATGCCCATTATTTCCCTAGTTCCTACAACTCCGTTCAAACAAAGAAAACTTAAGAATAATCAAACCCAGGTGGAGTTGTCCGTGCTGTCATGGGAGGTCAGAGCACTGAGCCCCCCAGCCCGTGGCTGTGCTGGGAGGGCTGCCGGGGCCCGGTCCTCGCCCGGGGCTCCGGGCTCACAGGGGCTGGCTGGCGAAGAACGCCTTGGTCTCCCTGCACACGGGGTTGACGCAGAGCGGGCAGCACAGGGTCAGCTGGCGGGAGCACACCTCGTTGGACTGCAGGTGGGAGCACACCAGGTCTGCCAGGGCCTGCAGGGAAGGTGGGAACGGTCAGAGGGAGCAAATGCGGCTGCGCGACACCCCCACCCCAACCCGGGCACCCCGTGCCCCCTTCTGACAGAAACACACCAACTGCGCTGCAGCAAACCCCTCTGTGCCACACAGACTGGGTACACGGGGCTCTGTTTCTGCTCTCACACTGAAAATACATCACAACTACCAGAAAACATCCACGCTCAGCAGGGAACACAGCTGCAAACCTTTACACACACTGCAACACAGCAGATACCTTGGAGAACAGTGGATTTCCATTGAGCGACTCTGCTCTTCTGATGTTTTCAACGCCACACTGAATCAAAAATAAGGAGGAAGAAGTTAAACCTGTTAATCTGATCCTTCGCTGGGTAGCCTTCGAAATCAGCCTGCTTCATTCAGAAGTTGCCCCAAAATGACAGGATTAAATGCAGTATCCTGGTTTTTAGTACAGCAAAAGTTACTATGGGGCAACGTTACATTTTGCTGCCAAAAATAATTTGTTCTTTTTGAGTAACATTTGTAATGGTTTAAAGACCTAAATCTAGAAAGACAAACTCCCACCTGTTTTGTGGTTAAGCCAGACCATATTAATTTTGGATTCACAGAAAAATAGAGCTAATCCTAAATAATACTGCAAGAAGCAAATTGCAACCCAGGAAAAATAAATAATTTCAGAGCAGCACTACCCAGTCAGGGACCAAACCCACAGAGCATTCACCTCGTTGGCTAAAACCTGGGCGTACTCAATATCCAGTTCATACAGGGTTTCAATGTGGTCACTTGTAAATGCTATTGGGACCAGCAACATGTTCTTCTTTCCTCGCTGGCACAGTCCTTTAATGGTCTCATCTGTCTGGGGACCAAGCCAAGGCATTGGTCCAACCTGGAACAAAAAACAGAAATAAAGGAAAAACACTCATCAAATCATTCTTACGAAGAACACCCACATTTCCTTAGGCAGGATGACAGACCTGGTTATAGATGGGATAGAAACAGTTATTTTTATTTCCTTGCTTTTGGTTGTACTTTTCACTTTCTCATTAAATGTTTAATGAAGACACACTTCCCACCATAGCATCTCAGAGGAACAGAACCTGGGCCGGCCTGAACAAGACTGAATAAAAGAACCGAAAATGTAAGTAAAGGTGTACTTTTTCAGTCCAGTAGGAACCTGAGCACATACCTTGGACTGCCACACAAGCCTGTAAGGGTTGGAGTAGTTGAGCTTCTCCATGACCCTCTGGACAGTAGCTCCCACTTCCTGAGGGTACGGATCGCCGCGGTTCACCACCTGCACCACAAACACAGCACACCTTGGTGAGCAGTGACCGCTCTGGGGAAGGACCACATTTGCCGTGTCCCCACACCCTGCCCTGAGGTAACTCACAGACATGGGCAGCGAGTGGGCTGAGAACAGGATGACCACCTCTTTCCTCTTGTCTGGTGGGAACAGGTTCAGTTCCTTCTGGATGTGATCAGCAAAGCACTGCTCAGGGAAACAGAAACAAAGACCTGAGCCAGGAACGCTGGGAGGTATCCCTGCTCTCAGTGATCCAGACAGGCAGCTCCCACATTCTGTGTTGCCTTAAGAACTCCCAGAGTCCCTCAGTGTGCATGACACTCGGGCACTGTGTCCAGGGAGTGTCACCCAGCACAGGCAGCTCCTCCCTGCCTGCCTTCAGTGGTTTTTCATCTGCTCAGCACAGCACAGGAGCTGCAAAGCCACACGAAAGGAGAAGCTCCCTGATAATGACCACGGAGCCATTTTCTCTGCAAAGAAAGCAGCAAGAAGGCTTCCCTTCATTGCTCCTGCCACAGCCAGGAATTCCTCTTTGCTGCCAGAGGGGAATCTGACAAACCAACATCATCTGTGTGAGTACTGATCATCACAGACCTGCTCTGAGCAGGAATTTGGACTAATGGCCTGTAGAGGTTCCTTCTAGCCCCACCATTAGGGTAACATCACCCAGCTTTTAAAGCAGGATGTGCACAGTGGTCACTTTCACACATTATCTTGCCAAAGCATGGGGCGTGAAACAACCCTCGTTCTGTTATTTCAGACATGGTAGACAAGCCCCATTTCACAAGACAACTAAAATTGAAGCCTTCTTGTTATCCTTCCTCAGTGTTTTCTTCCATATTTTAAAAGAAAATGTATAAACCTCAAAGCCTTCAGATACACACCTGAATGAGAAGGGGATGTGTGGGCCATCGGTCAATTATGCTCCACTTCATCTTCGGCTTCTCCCCTTTCTCATTATAGTAGCGATAAATGGCATTTAAACTGCTTCCTGAAACAGAGAATTAACAACACAAGTTCAGCCAGACCACCAGCAAGCTGTCAGATGGAAGCTGCTTGGCAGCAAGCTATTATCATATTTCAAAATGCCACATAATTAAAACGCAACCGTAAATCAGAGCTGAGAGTCTCCAGTGGGAACAGTTCTACCCCAGATCGTACAATACACGGTCTGATCAGAGTTCAGGTGATTTACCCACGTGCCTGCAGCAGCTGTGCCCTGCTCAGGGGCTCACCTGTGGTGGAGCAGCTGTACTGGGGGTACTGGGTGAAGGCAATGGCCCTCTCAATGCCGTCCCTCTCCATCTCCTCGATGGCCTCCTCCGTCAGCGGGTGCACGTACCGGAAGCCGATGTAGTACTTGTGGGGCGCTGCCAGCCCCAGCACCGGGAGAGAAATTGCAGGAAAAGGTGAGAATTCACAGCAACACACCGTTAGATGTAAAACAGACAAGAACAGGCAGGCTGAAACTGCTGAAATAAACTTGCTGATAATATGCTGGCTTCTTTTGTAAAGCACTGTCATATAAGCCCTTTCTTGGGCCAAGCAATTTTCTGGTACCTCACTTGGCCGCGATTAGAATTTAAAAGTGATTTATATTATGGTTTGCTTCTGCAGGAACATCGCTTGTCTGCTTCTCCTGCATTTAGCAGAGGCACGGTTCCCAGCCTGGACAGAGCCCCGGTGTCTCACAGGGCAGGTCCTGATTTTAAGGATGTAAAGGTAAAAATAGTGTTGCTATGACAATCTAAATGAACACCCTCACAGCCCACAGCTCTCTAAGCTTGAGTGTCAGCTTCAGGAACATGGCTTGGGTAGGGGATGGGAAGCAGGCAGGGGAGGTTTGCTATTTTGTTTTTTTAAGTGGAGAACAGAGATCCTCAAGAGAACAAAAGCAAAGTTTCTTTTTCAAGGTTTCCGGGTCAGTGGCTCTGAAATAACATTTAACAGGTTTCTGAAGGAAGCAGATGTCCCGTGCTTGGGCTCCACTCCATACATTTATGCGGGATTCAGAAAACAGGTTTAGTCAGCCCCAGTTCTCTGCAGGAGGCAGGAGAGCTCCCAGCTGGGAGCAGCAGCAAATAAAGACCCAACTTCAGGAGCCCTTGAGCCAGTAACCTCATTAACATCTTTGAATGGCATTAAAGACAAAACTGACTAACCACAGCAGGGACTGCAGGAGTTTAACCTGGGAAAGGACATTCTGGGAAGAACACAGCCAACCTGGAAGCAATACCCTGGCAGTGTCAGGGCAGCAAAAGAGAGAGGCTGGTGTCTGTATGCAGAATATTTAAATAATAGTGCCATCCTGTCCTGATCTTGGCTTGGATAGAGTCAGTTCTCCCCCTAGCAGCTGGTACAGCTCTGTGTCTGGATTCAGGATGACAGCAGCATTGCTGACACACTGAGGTTTCACTTGTTGCCCAGACCAGATCAAGGCAAAATGACCCTGAAAGTATTTCTTTTTTGCCACATTTCACATGGTACCAGCACCTCCTGCCAGTTACTCATTAAGAGGGCTCAGCACTCCCAAAGTGCTGCCTGTGAGCACACCATACTCCCAAATGCTGTCTGCAACTGTTCCAAGCTATTCTGCAGGAACACTGTGCTCTGCAAGGTCACTTGGGATGCTGAAAAAAATGGCTGGCAGTGCTCAGCACATTCTATTGTTAAAGTGCAGCTGCTGTCAAGTAAAAAAGAAGCCTCCAAAGGACTAATCAGGTGGGAGAGATGCCCAGAGAAGGGTGTGACTGCACAGAGAGCAGTCACCGAACAAAAGCAAGTGGGAGTGGGACCCTGGGAAAAGCAGATAAACCTTCCAAGCCTTATCTGCAGAACCTGCTGCGAGCCTGACCCTTCAGGAGCTCCTGCTCCAAGAGCACTCCTGCCTTGGATGACACAGCAGGCTCTGACTGTACCTGCAGGGACACAGCTCCAGCTAAGCTAGGGAGCCACAAATGTGGAGCAAGGACTGAACATCACCTGAATGAAGGCATCACTGACACACCACATTCTGAATGGATGAAATAAATTTGGTTTAGGCTTCCAAGAACTTTTTAACCTTCCAGAGCTTTTTAGCAGTCCTTTTCCTCTAGCCCTTTTCTAGCTGAGCCTGAGGCACGTGCCACAAAGAGCTACAAAACAGCCCTGCATGAAAGGACATTCACAGAAGCATCTGCACCCATTTCCCATCACAGTCGTGCAACCAGGCAGAGTGGCACAGGCTATCCCATACCAGCCAGCACTCCTTGCTGGGAGGCAGTGAGCTTCAGAGGAATTCTGTGACAGAGAGGGGAGGGAGGCTCTATTCACTTTTGAAGTTTTCTCATCATGACGGACTGGCATAGAGAGCATCTCCTTGCACCCCAGCCAAACTGTCCAGCCTTATCTCCTGCTGCATCCCCGGGTGGGGCTCGCTGCTATCGCTCAGCCCTGCCCTGCACTGCTCATCTACAGAGCCTTGTCTTTTCTCCAGCTGTGCTCCTTTCAGCGCTGAAACAGCTGCTGAGAACACCACTCTGAACCCCTCCTCCCACACCCATCTTAGCTGTTCACAGGAAACACATGCCCCTCTCCTCCCATCTAAGCCTCAGCCACTTGTCTTCATGCAGGGCTTGCAGGGCAGTGCCACACACTGAGGGAGACTCCTGGCACCTCCCTTGGGACGCCTGACAATAACACACTGGGTCTATCACGGTCATCTTCCCACGACCACAGGAGAGACACAGGTGACTCCCCAAGGCCAGCCCTCGATAGCAGCCTCACAATGAACAGAATCCCTTCTGCACTGCCTCTGCCACGACTTCCCAGCAGGGCTGAAACCCACACCACCCCACCACGAAAGCCACGGAGCCAAAGCTGCTTTGCAAGCAAACGGTTCCGAGACAGGGAGCAAGAGCGGCCCGCGGGAGGCTGAGCAGAGCAGTACCAGTGCGAGGAGACATGCTGTCCAGCAGCTTCACCATGCCCTCTCCCTGCACCGCTGTCCACTTCTTGATGGGGGAGCCCCCGCCGATCCTGCTGTACTGCTCCTGGATTTTCGGGGTGCGGCGCTTGGCAATGAGCGGAGCCAGTTTACTGGGGCATTGGAGAGGGACACAAGTTAACAGCACAGCCCCAACCACCCCCTTCCCCAGAGCTCTGCTGCAACGGGCTTTCCCTGGCAGGCTCCACAAATTACAGCCAAGCAACACGGTTTGTTTGATGTTCCATTCCACCACCCTTCCCACACCTCAATCTGTAATTAAAAGAGAACAACCATGGTCAGCCTGCTTCCAGAGGGTTCTAGCAATGTCTCCTGCACCGACTGCTCCCAGGATGAAGCAGTCCTAGGGAATGCTGCTCTCTACAGAAGGTAAATATCAGAGCCCACAGCTCGGGCAGCAACACCCAACACCACCTGTACCACAGGAGATCCCAGTGCTCCTCACTTTTGAACTGGAAGGGTCATGAGATCTCTGTCCAGGAAGAGACGCAGCAGGAAATCGTGGACGTCATCCAGCCGCTCCGGGCCTCCCATGTTCAACATCAAGATTCCTGTTTTAGGTTTCCTATGGAAGCAAGAGACATTTCAAATCCTAGTGACCTGCTGCTTTTATTTTTATTATAACAAAACAACCAGTTTATCCTCCCACATTTGCCTTTTGCAAAGGCAGCTCCTATTCCAAGGCTCCTATGCCTGTGTAAACACCTGCACTAGGAACAGGAATGGCCAGAAGCAAGTATCTACATGATCTTTGCTTTTTTAGAAAGTAACCACTTTGTAACACAAAGTTTAGCTGGAAACACACTAAGAAAGCTGTCTCACAGCTGCTGGCTCTAAGGGAGGTTTATGGTCTCAGCTGCAGATTCCAACCAAACCAAGCAGCAGCTTCCCCAGAAAACAGATGAACCACTCACACAAGATTTTGTCTTCATTACTGTGGGGACACATCTTATCTCCTGCAGCACAGACAGCAGCAAGAAGACCTTTTACACATAAATTCCTTGCAGGGCCAGTTGTGTTTGGGTTGGGTTTTTCCAGAATGGATTTTCTATTCAGGTGCAGGTCTGGCACACTCTTGTAAGGATAACATCCCACACCCCGTGGTGGTATCAGCATTTACAGGTTGGCTGCTGATCACAACTCTCACCCAATTTCCCCACGGAATTGTTTCTCCTGCCCGAGGGAGCCCATAGACTCTCAAGGGCCTCTCGCTTCCCCAGCAGATGGTTTAGGTTGCACAGGGAGCTTTGCCCTCCTCTTGTTAAAGCCGAAGTCTTACAGCAGGGCACTGAGAGGAGCCCAGGCCTGCCCCAGTGTTTCAGGACCTCAGCTTCCATTCCCTTTCTGCTGGAGTGTGTATCACAAGGCTGCCGAATAAAACCCAGGAAGCAGGAACCAGAATTTCCAATAATCATGACGATGCATGTCCTTCCACTGCTCCTACACTGCTTCAGGCCTCCGTGGGCCCCGGGCTCCCCGAGCCCTGCAGGAACAAGGCTGCCCCTGCCCCGCAGGACACAGAACACGAGGGTGGGTGCGGGCAGGCGGACAAACAATCACACACACACAAAGCACACCAAGCCCGTGGCTGCCCTGCTCCTGTCAGGGCACACCTACCGCTCCTGGGGCTGCACCTGAGGCTTGGTGCTCTGCGTCACCGCCGCGGCCGTGGCCTGGCCTCTCCATCGCACGGGCACCCGCAGCTGGCTGCAGCTCCTCAGCACTGCGGAGAGATAACAGCACTGAGAAACCCGAGGGGCTGAGGGGCCCCTCCCAGAGCAGCCATTCAAACCCGCTCCCAGCGCTGGGAGCTCTCGGCATTTTCTCGCTCCAGCTCCAGCAATCAAAGAAAGCCAGGAAATCGCAAGCTTCTGCCTTTCTTTGAACACTCTGTACTTACAGCTCTGCAGGTACCAGGCAGCAACCAAAACCCAAACCAAAGCCTTGCTGATCTCCAAAATAACTGGTGACAACAGAGCAGAAACAAGGGGCTGACACTGAGGAATAAGTGTCAGACTGTGTAACTCCTCATGGGTCAGACACACCTGGACTAACCCCAGACAAGCAGAGGACTTCCCCACCATGCCTACAATGTAGGTTAGACCTGTTTGACCCTGTGTCGGGAACACAGAGCAGCAACTCCAGAATCCATTTACCTGGAGACCTGTGCCACCTTCTTTCTCAGTACCCAGCCAGGCCATGGCTGTTAATCTAGATTTCAGCATCAGACAAACCCCAGGATTTTACAAGCCTGCACACATCCACCTCCCTCTCCGGCTCTCCTGGAGTCCCTTCAGCCACTGGAAAGGGCTCTGAGCTCTCCCTGGATCCTCCTCTGCTCCTCTGCACCCTCAGCCTGGCTCCAGAGCAGAGGGGCTCCAGCCATCGGAGCATCTCCCTGGCCTCCTCTGGACCCACTCCAGCATCTCCACGTCCTTATGCCAGGGCTGAACACTCCTGGATTATCCTTAAGGTTCCTGCCAACCCATTCCATACAATTCCACGCTGCTTACAGCCTGCCTTTTCAAAGGCACACTTCTTCTCCTCGGGAGTTCATCGTCATTACATGGTACTCTTTTAGTGCAAAAATAGTGTGAATTGCTCATGGTGGAAAAAAAAAAAGGGTAAATTCTGCATCCCCATCTCTCCAGCAATTGTTCAGTGCGACATTTCCCCTGTCAGACCGCAGGAGCTCAGCAGCAATTGAGCCCCAACAGCACTGAGCTCCCCAGCAGCCGACCCACCTGCTGGGAAGAGCATCTTAAAGCTCACAGTTCTCTAATAACCTCCTGAACAGATGCTGAATGGCCTCAAAACCGGCTGAAATCAATGGCAACGAAACCCAGCCTCTTACTCGGGACTACAGTGTGTAGCTGTGGATGCCTGTGTCTGCACTGATACAAAAGACTGCACTAAAGACCTTCCAGCATCACTGATGCCTGCAAGGCTCTTTTCAAATATTTATTTTTTACTTCCAGTTCTTAGGTTATTGCTTTCTAAGGTGCTGACACTATTATGGCAATTATGGAGAACAATAAAAAGGGAAGTTTCAGTGGCTGCGTTGACACTTCTGCACTGTAAGAACACATCTGTTCTTGGCTCAGAGGGTGCTGGGCACTGCCCAGGCTCCCCAGAGAATGGTCACGGCCCCAAGGCTGCCAGAGCTCCAGGAGCACTTGGATAACACTCTCAGGCACAGGCTGGGATTGCTGGGGTGTCCTGTGCAGGGCCAGGAGCTGAATCAATGACCAGGAACCCCTTCCAACTCAGGACATTTTGCAATTGTCTGACTTAAGGTGAGGTCTATGCAAGTTTCCACCGGCATCGTGAAGGACACAGCGTAGTGCAACGAGGATGACCCCAGCTAGGTGGGACATTGGTAACAGTGTTATTTTTTAGGAGTGGCACTATGGTATTAAACTCTAAAGCAAAAACGGGGGTGTGTAAGCACACAGGTGCCTCTCGGCAGAGACACAAAGCGAGCACTGCATGGCCAGGAGTGAGCAGCAGGAGGACAGCGGGGACCCTGCCCTGCACCAGGGCTCACACCTCTCTGCACACCTGCAGCGAGCCACGACACAGGCAGCACTTCTACACGCACGCTTTCATACTGGAGAGGGCTCGTTTAAAGTTCAAGCCCACAGAGGCTAAAATATATAAATCTATGGAAAATCAGCGAGGCTGCGGCTGGCAGGAGCAAAGGGCACGTTTGCATCGGGTGGAGAAAGCCCCGGGCAGCGCAGGCAGGGGAGGCACAGAGATCCCCGGGCAGCGCAGGGGAGGGGAGAGCCCCTGAGGGCTGGGCGCGGAGACCCCGGGCAGCGCAGGTAACAAGCCGAGCCCCTGCGGCGTGGGCGCGGAGACCCCGGGCAGCGCAGGCGACGGTTGGGTGCGAAGACCCCCGGGCCGCGCAAGTGAGGGGAGGCACGGAGAGCTCCTGCGGGGTGGGCGCGAAGACCCCGGGCAGCGAAGGCGAGGGGAGAGCACAGAGATCCCCGGGCAGCGCAGGTGAGGAGCAGAGCCCCTGAGGGCTGGGCGCGGAGACCCCGGGCAGCGCAGGCGACGGTTGGGTGCGAAGACCCCCGGGCCGCGCAAGTGAGGGGAGGCACGGAGAGCTCCTGCGGGGTGGGCGCGAAGACCCCGGGCAGCGAAGGCGAGGGGAGAGCACAGAGATCCCCGGGCAGCGC
>VXBU01005726.1:257849-276321 GCA_013400315.1 Bombycilla garrulus
GGGCGGGCTGAGCCAACCCGCCGCCGCCTTGCGTCAGCCAGCCCTGCCCCTCCCCTTCCCTCCCCTTCCCGCCCCTTCCCGCACACCTTGCCCCGGACTCGTTGCAAGGAAGTAGACTTTCGGATATTTATTTGCATTACCCTTTTGAAATGTACATTCCATTGAATGAGAGCTATAGGTCGTAATTTTTACTGTAAAACCATTTCAATAATTAGCTTTAGTTCGGTAGGGGGAAAGTACATAAAAGTGAAACATTCAAACACCTCAACTTGAGTAGAGAATGTGCAAATGTAAAGAGACTCACAAAAACACTTTTTTGCACTGTAAGAACTGAGGCACCAGCAACTGAAATACATTCCAACGAAAGTAATTGATTTCTAGTCACCCATCACTGACTGTGTCCAGAACTCAAATCAACAGCTTGTGCCAGCTCCAGGGGCAGCTTCCAGAGCTGAGATCTATCCTGATTCCTAATCCAATCTGACACTGGCTGGACCATCCAGGGCTGAGCACCCCACGTGCCATCATGTCTGAGCAGGTAATGAAATGGAACACACAAGCGAAATCGCTTTCAATGACAAATATGAAATGTAGATACAGTTTTATACCAACAGAGTATTCAAAAGTGAAAAGTCTGCAGTTCCAGGCATCACTAAAAAATGACGCCGCTGGGTTTCCATTCCCAGCACACGCATCCTTCACTGTCATACAGAGAGGGCACCCAAGGATCAGCAGCTCCACGAAGAACTCTTGGCCCTTCTGTCTTCCCAAGACTCCAAACCCAGAAGCTTCTGTGGTAAGACTTAAAAATCTTCACATCCTTATGCCACGTGGTTAAAAAGATCCTGAGTTTGCTCGGAACAGTTTTGCGCGGTGGCTGCGACAAACAGCTCCTCCCCGGCAGGCAGTCCCTCAGCTCGTCCCCCGCGTGTCCCCGGAGCCCGCGGCGCTGCCGCCCAGCACGGCGTCCAGCGGGGCGCGCCGCTTGCGGATGCTGCGCCCCGAGGCGATCAGGTCGGCGTAGCCGCGCTGGTGGGAGAAGGCGTAGGCGGAGCGGCGGGCGGAGACACCGCGGCGGAAGGTGCTGTGCCGGCGCTTCCATTGCTGCTCCTCCAGCAGGTACTTCCGACGGTTCCTCTGGATCTGCGAACACACAGCGAGTCCTGCTTTAGGACAACATCACCGCGGCCTGAACAGTTTTCATAGCTGTGTGCCGTGTGCTTCCTCAAGGCAGAGCAGAAGCAGCCAAACCTTTCCCCTACACGCTTCGCGTGTAATCTTGGCACTCCAGCCCAGCCTAAATTAAACCCAAGCTGGCGCCCTCAGCAGCCTCAAGGGGTTTCGATGGCATCGCCAGATCTCAGCCAGGCACACGAAGAAACAGCCCCCACCGAGCTGCTGCCTCTGGCCAGCCCTGCGGCCGCGCCTCTGCCCACAGGACCTGAACCAGGCTTCTGTCGCTCTCCCAAGGACACCATCGCTTACTTGTCTCTGACATTATCATAAGTGATTTGGGTTGGAAGGGACCTTAAGGCCCATCTCGTCCCACCCTCTGTAAATAAGCAGCTGCCCAAATAACACAGATTTCACTCACTTTATCACTCTCCGAAGGCCAGATCGTCATGCATAAGAAGCGCTGTGCCACTACAGGCAGTAGGCAAATAGCAATGGTTAAAATCATGGTGAGCCAAAGGTATGGCTGTCGCAGAGCATTCGGAGCAGTTCCTGGGAATAAAAAGAGCTAAAGTTAATTTATGACAAAGCTACATGAGACAGGACTGAGAACCACAAACCACCAGGACTGACCTGTGAACTGAAAGCCAGAAGGGAAGAGAACGTGGATTCCAGCACTGTGCAAGTCAAATGTGATCCCAAAGTAAAGTGCAATACTCCCAAATACTGAAAAAGCATTAACAAAAGTCCAGTAAGATGTATCCAGGCCAATCTAAAAGCAAACAAAAGTGCCAAATTAGTTTATTAATTCCAAACAATGTCAACTACTTTTTGCATGTTACCTTTTTAGTAGAGAAATTTAGAACAGTGAGCAGAAAGTGTTCTTAGAGCAACAGAGCTCAGGAAACCAAGCTGACTTGCCTGAAAATTGACAACAAATATCAGAGAGGATGCTGCTGTGACAGCAAAGGACTGATAATCTGCAGGTGCTTCTCCATCTTGTCCCATAGATTTAAGGTAGGCTCCGTACGGGATGAAGAAGATGATCAGTGAAGTTACAGCTCCATGGAGCAAACTTATAAAGAACTTCTTGTAGTTGAAAAGTAAATCTCTCTGACCCAAAACATAAAGTCTGGGGAACCGAAGGCTCAGTCTGTCGCTCACATCCTTAATAGAGAGGAAGAAGAAAAAGAAAATTGCTGTGAATGGTTGTTCTCAGCATGAGCTTTGAAGAGTGAGAAGCTGAATTATACAGTGTCCCAAAGGGAATGGCAAATCCCTTCCTCCTTCCAATAGCAGGGATTTGCACAGAGTAAGGCAAAGGGAAGACATTCTTAAAAGCCAAAAAACCAGACCCCTCTTGTTTCACGGACAACCAGTGTAACTTAAAAGACCTGGTGGTAGGTGTCTTTGGATTCATCTGTAGTAACAATGTGGGGATACCTGGTCGAGCAAGCCAACGAGCAGGACTGGGAGACTGGAATACAGCACGTTGTACAGTGTGATGAACCAGTCCTCATAGGCTGTCTGCAACAGAGGGGCATTGCAGGACTTAGTGATTTCATTTTATTACATCCTTCCCCTCCAGTTCCTGAGGAAACTCACACTAGCGCTCCACTACAGCTCTAAGTTCTCTGTCTCGGTGTTCACCCCTTGGCTCAAGGCTCTGCTGAAGCTCTTTAGTGTGTGTGAAGCTGCCCCACTCCTTCCAAAACTTCCTCCCTGTACAACAATGATCTCGACTTTAGTGCTCTGGAATCTTACCTAACTGCTTGTAACTAACTTGCTCAGTACTCATCCTCCTGCAGAAATCACTGGTGACAGCTTCACATTCCTGACACTTCCCAGGTTTAGCCTTTGCTGTCCCACAGTGACAGAAGCATCTGCTTGTTGTTATCCCACATGAGCACAGCTTCCTACCTGGGCAGAGAAGCCATTGAAGAACGAGTACCAGATGTGGACCAGAGTGAAAGCGAAGTTTTTGTAGAAGAAGTATCTCAGAAACTTGCACATCCTGATGTACGACCAGCGTCCGTGGACCAGCAGCAGCCGCTGGAGGTAACGGAACTGCCCGAAGGAGTAGTCACTCGACATGACAGCCTGCATCCCCTCCTGGCCACTGATCCCAACTCCAATGTGGGCAGCTGGGGGGAGGAGACAAACACCACACACTAGGTTGGATGGGGGGACAGGAACATGACCAGGGCCGCATTTCTGCTGTCACCTGGACTCACTCTCAGTGCTTGTTTTGTCAGAATGTGCCTGGGAAATTTGACCAAAGGAACAAACACCCTCAGAACATAAACCTTATCCTAGAGGTTGTTTTTTTTTTTTCTCACTGAGACCTCTGGGGAAGCTGTTCAAAGAGTGGCAGGTACAATCTGGGATGGCTAATGCCACCACGCAAGGGGCAGCCAAGCTACTGCTTTGGTCTGTATATTGCACTTCTGTAACACACAGCACGAGAACAGATGGGATTGGAATCTCTGCTCAGGGAATGCCTACAGAAAAAAAATAAAATAGATCAGGAAAAACTACTAACCATTTCCTAAAGTGCTTCCTCAGAAAGGGAAACAGGCACAGAAGCTAAAAGCCCCATGGCAGCAAAGCAAATGGAAGAGTCTTCTGACAGAGAGGGACAGTGGAGAGACCGCAGGAGCAGGCCAGAGGAGATCTGTCCTAGTGAGAGAGCTTGACAGCTGCCTTACTTTTGATCATGTTCACGTCATTGGCCCCGTCCCCGATGGCCAGGGTGACAGCCTTCTTGTACTTCTTCACCAGCTCCACCACCATGGCCTTCTGCTTGGGTGTCACACGGCAGCAGATCACAGCCCTGCACTCGCAGGCCAGATCAACAAAGTTCTTCTGCTGCTGCTCCTTGTAGGCCTCTGCCCTTCTCCTTTTCTCGGTTTGTCTCTTCTTCTCTTCTGCTGTTCTGGGGAATTTCAGTTTGAGCTTCTTTTTCTTCTTCTTCTTCTGCAGCAGGATTTCATTCTGTGAAAAAAATAAACCTTTCTATGTTCCCTTCTGCCCCGCTTCCAGTCCTACTCCAGGCGCTGCCCAACAACATGCCTGAGGGCACTGTGCTCCCAGCGTCCATTTCTGGCATTTTAATGAACTGCTGGTGCAGACAAAGGAACAGAATCCTCAGTGAGAGACACTGTGGCCTGGTGGCGCCCCAAAATCCCAAACATTTGGGAGAACAGCCTTTGTACATACCAGCCAGGAGCCAGTGATGATTAGAGCCCGCTCTCTGCTGCCCTTGAAGAAGGGCTCGTTCATTCTGAGGGAGGAACGTGGGCTGGATCCAGCCATGTTCCTCTGGTTTTCCAGCCTTGTTTGAAGGAGAGCACTGGAAAAAAAGGGAGAAACTGTTATAGAAAAGTCAAGGATAAACTTTAAGCTAGGTCAGTCCCAGATTGAAAATCCTGAAAACAAACTCCTTTGTGTTTTCACTTGCCTGGTATCTTCTCCATAGCAGATGGTCATTTCCTCTGTTAAGAGTTCACAAGAAAATCCAATATTTTCCGCAGTTTCTGTTAAAAAAGTTAAGAGAGGAAAGTATTTACTGTAATTGTTAGGAGCAGCCAGAAACACCTCAAGTGCTCTTAAGTAATTTCTGATTTATATTTCAGTATGAGAATTCCCTTTCAGTGCCACAGTGTAGATGAACAGGAAAAGGTCCTCCTGTTTTTAGCTGTTTGGCTGTAAGCAACCCCACCTTTTTTGTCACCAGTAAGCACCCAGATTTTAATGTCTGCTTTGGAGAGTCTGGAGATAGTTTCTGGAACTCCATCCTGGAGTTTGTCTTCAATAGCTGTTGCACCAAGCAGCTGGAAGGGATTTGAAATACAGGTGGTTAGTAGCATTGAAATATGTTTCTTTTAATATAAGAATTGAAATGTACTAAAAATGTACAGCTCTCTCCGTGCGAGTTTTTTTCTATTTCCTCATACACTTTGTCCAGAGCTTCATCCCGGTGACTTGTAGCTAAACTGGCCTTCACAAACTTTTTATTCCATACTTCAAATTCATCCTGGCTTATGTCTCTGTAGCACAGGCAGAGTGTCCTGAGAGTTTCATTTGCAAAGACCTGAAAAATAATTAAAACCATACATATCCACAAAGGAAAACTCTTCAGTTTGCAATCCAAACATGAGGGTAAGAGCATGAGATTTGACAAGCTGGACAGAACAAGTCCAACTTTCAGAACCAACTACAGGTTTACATTTACATGTCTTAATAGCTTAGGAAAAGGAAATTAATAGCACTATTGTCAGAAATAAAACAATTTTTGTTTTAAAAAGAGCATGCAAAATGAAAGCATACATCGAGTGCCTCTTCTGTGGCCTCTCTCTTCGGATTCTTGGGGTGCAGCCGCTCATAAATCACCGTATCAGCCCCTTTGCAATACAGCCTGATATTGCCATCGGACTCTCTCACTGCGGAGGGAAACAGCACAGGTGGCACCCTTACATAAAGGAATCATTCCAGATTGGATGTTTCAGCCTACTGCCGAGTACCAATGTACAAGGTGGCATTTCTACTTCTGTGGACTCAAAGGTGCCCCAGGACTGTCACACAGCTGTTAATTCTTGACCCCAGCTTCCTTTGCACATCCTTGTCATCCCTGAAGTGCAAGTGACCCTCTCCACGCAGGCTGGTGGCAGTCAGCTTACCGATGACAGACATCCGCTTCCTGTCGCTGTTGAAGTCCAGGATGGCCAGGACATCGTAGGTCCTCTCGACGCCCATCTCACTGATGGTGATGGTGTTCTGTGTTCGGGAGAGGAACACGTACCCGAAGTTCCGCGCCGCCGTCACCAGGGCCCCCTCGTCGGGGGAAGCTGCCTGGTAATTGAGCTGCCCTGTGGGATTGCAGCCAGGATACAGCTGAGGACGCAGCTGGACACTGCTGCAGCGCCTGCCAGCAGCACACCCAGAGAACAGGGACTGTGAGCCCCGCAGCCAAACAGGATCGGTCCTCAGCCTGCTTCCCTCCACTTATTAAAGCAAAACTCCATGCTTTCTACCTCAATATCCTAATTTCTCAATCCAGTCATTTAAACATTTTCAAAAGAAGCTCCAAAAGACAAGTCCTTGGCCTGAGACACCAATACAGTGAGTGGAAACAACCCCAAAAACACTAGGAATAGAAAGGGTGAGACACTGTTGGTTTCAAGGAGATTTCACAAAGATGGGAGTAAAGCAATATTAATATTCTATGTTTTAGTTTCATTTAATTCAAAAAGGCAGCCTAACACTCCTCCCTCATGGTATCAGCATTACTTGCAGCTCTCTCCCTTGCAGAACTGGATTTGAATTATTATTTTCTGCCACACAAGGAAAACAAACCAACCAAAAGCCATACTCACCATCCGAAGTGTCAGCCATGACTGTGTGACAAATAGCAAGCAGAAAAAAGAACTTCTGGATTTCTGGCTCCTTTCCGGACTTTACTTGCTCTATCAGATAGTGATCATAGAATAAGAACTTCCCATCTGCGTAGACATTCCAGCTGAAATCAGCTTGCTGCTTAGGAAACAGGAGAGTGTGAGTTAGCACAGGTGCTGTTGCTCTGTTCCCATCTCCGTGCGTGGCTCGGACTGAACGTACCTCTGGGGTGCTCTGGAGCTGCCCCGCTGCATCTCGGCAGTCTCCTGCAAGGCAAGCACCCGCACTCAGGGGGACAAGCACAGCAAAGCCTTTATAACCCAGCACCACCTAAAACCTGTCTAGAACATGTACTGCCCCAGGACTGCCAGGAAAGTAAAAAGGACCAACTGCTGCTCTTACTAGAATTTCCATGTCTGTTTCTTGAATTTGTCCCCAAAGCATTCCTAGTAAAAGTAAGTTTGTACAAAAAAATTGTGCAAATTACCGATTTTCAGTTTTCCTGGAAGCTGAGATGTTCCCAGTAAAGTTCTTGAATTTCCACCTTGTAAGTGGGAAAAACCTAACAATTCAACACAATGCCAGTGCAATTGGAACTAAGAGAACTTGTGTGCATCTCATCTCCAGCAGGCATTAAAATTCCTCCTTCTCCTCTACACAGGCTTTGCACAGCTTACCATATCTTTGCCCATTTATGCAACACTTTTTAAAGGTCATGATGTTCTGTGTAAGGGTTCCAGTCTTGTCAGAGAAGATGTACTGGATTTGCCCCAGCTGCTCGTTCAGCGTGGTGGTCCTGGCCTTGGCAGCCGTGTCCTTCTCGGGGTAGTACATCTGCAGGTCCCAGTTGATGAAATAGCTTTGGCCAAAGCGAATCACTTCCACGCTAAAGGGAAGAGAAGGAACGTTCTCACTCCCAGCTGCAGCTCACATTTGCACACAGTGACACTCCCCGGGTACTGCCCTACCTGACGTAGAGGGAAATGGGCACCATGGTGTTGAGGACGATGATGTATCCCCAGAAGTTGAGGAAGCCCCGGTAGGCAGGGCTGAGGTCCTGTGCGTCGTACAGGTACCAGGAGGAGTTGCCAATCTGCTGCTCCCAGTAGGTGTGCCCGATGGCCAGCCCGGCCGACAGCAGGATAAGGACCACGATGATCTGCAGGGCACACAGAGGTCTCTCACACTTCAGTGACATTTCCCTGACTTAAATCCCAAATTCCCGTGTTCCAAACAGAACATGACAGGTACTTGTGAGGAGAAGTGGAGTAAACATTTCCCACAAAGGCACCTTTCACATTTCCTCCTACTCCATCCCAGCTCAGCAGGCCAGAAGAAAGTCAAAACATATTTATTACACACACACACAGGAAGAAGCTGCCTAACTTTACATTCACTATTCCCTTAAAATCTGAATTTTAAACAAAAAGGCTTACGGTATAAACCATGTAGTTCATAAGGGAGTCAATTTTTGTCCTTTTAAATCTTGTCTTTCCACTATTTTTCATTATTTTTGTGTCAGCACCTAAAAATAAAGAGTGAAAAATTAAAAAAGGGAAAGATAGGATGAGTATGTCATATAACACAGTTTTACCAAACTGGGACATGAAATACAGTTGCTACCTATAGGATGAATGTTCTTTTTCACTCTACAGGTGTGCTTTTAGCGGGCAAATATTACACACCTGCAAATATGACCATTCCATGGCAGAAGTCTGTATTCCTGATCTTACAGCCACGCAACAAAATCTTATCAGCATCCAGGGAATAATTTGAGTTTCTCCAGGATAATGTCCCTGTAAACTTATCCAGTCGGTTATTGGGTTCTTCACATTCAACCAGACCTAGAAAATTTGCAGGAGAATGTGTTTAATGTACAAGTTAAATCCAAATGCATTGATTTGTACCCCACATGAAAGTAGCTTTGCTTTTATTGATTTGCAAACTATTTGAGCTACATTCTAATAATGTTAGGTGTAGAACTGTACCAACCATCAAAGTCTGCCAGGGCACTTTCTTCCTGAAGGTGTCTGTGTGTCACCTCTAGGGCCATTTTGAATTTTAAGTTAGTCTCACTAAGAAGAAAGGATAAAAAAGTGATTTTATTAAAACCATGGATACACAGGAGAGAAGTTTAAACACAATTAAACTAAGGTACCACTACTTCTCTGGGCAACCTATACTAAAATAAAAAAGTAATCCATGTCTTTCCCCCTTTCTTCCTACGTCATGTTCCCCAACACTTTTGACGTGTGTAGCACTGCAGTGGACAATTTTAAATGATTCTTGAATTGTGGTAATGAGCAGCTGGATACAAATTCCCCAGGTATGGCTTAACAAGCAGGCTCTTAATGTACACTTTGCTCTTTTCCAACTCAACCCAAAATAACTCCAAGACATCCTTAAATAGAACCTTACCCATCCAGTTCAGCTGTCTCCACATAGCACAGACTGTTTGGTTCTGAGCTGGACAGCAGTAAAATATCAGCCTAAAAAACAAACAAATAGACATCAAATAAAGCCAGGTCAAGCCTCCTACAGAGTGCTCTAGAAACATGAAACAAATGTATCTGAAGCACTTACAGGAACAAAAGTATTTTTCTTCAGACGGATGATATCACCAACTTTAATATCTTTCCATTTAGTGGCTTTGAACCTAATATCAAGATAGTTTAATAATTATTACTCTTTAATCTAGAACACAATGCACTCTTAAAATCTTAAAACACTGAACTCTCCTTAGAGTAAAAATGATCTCTTGGTGTGCTGTGGATCTGCTTTACAGAAACTTCAATTTAGTTGAGGGTCTACAGCTCAGAAGTCAACCTACCTCTTTTCTCCCCACTTCACCTAGTTATGAATTCCTGTCCTTCTATCCAAAGAAGCTGCCCTTAGCACAGATTTAGTTCCAGAGAATTAACCTTAAATTCCTCCTTTAAGCAACTATCTTCCAGCTTCAATTAGGTTTTCAGACAGGCAGTAGAGAACAGGCCTGAACCTTTCCTGTCATCTGCAGCTTCAGATCTGTGGCAAAGCTTAGCAACAGGGCACCGACCATCACTTACAGAGCTCAGAGGGGAACATACAAACCTTCCATCCTTGATGACATCACATGTCCTGTTATTGACCTCGTTGTCCATCCTGTGACGAGCCTGAAACCAGAGCAAAGAATGTACTCCCTGCTCTGTGTCACAACAGGAGAAATGAGCTGCACTGGGTGGGTTTTGCTTTTCACATTAACAGAATGTGATTCTTACAATGTCATCCACCAGGTCTTTGACTGCAGTTATTCCCAGCACCAAGAGCAAGGGCAGCAGTGTCGTGTACCATGCCAGGGTTGATATTTGAGGAATCGACTACAAAAGACCAATAAAATCAGTTCAGGACAGGATCATCAATCACATTTAAATCAGAGATATTTCACAGTGACCTGACTAGAGAAAAAACCAACACATCAGAGACAATTTAAAGTCAGGTTATCAAATGAACAAAACTGTGGGAAGAGTTGTGCTGTTATTCTGCTTAGGAATCATCTTCCCTTTAACAATTGCACTGGCTCATGTAGTCTGTTCATGCTTCTGATTTATGAGGTGAACTCAAGAAACATCTCTTCCTCATGAAATTCATGAGCTCTGCAGCGAGTTCATTCTAATTCTGTGCGACTAGGTCATCCCAGAACTTTGCCGTAGCTCATCCAGATTTGTTGCAGGTTTCTGTTATGAAGGGTTTGGTCTCTACAGCAGTTCAGATAGTGCCCCTCAATCCCCTGACAGGACAGCACTGAACTGTGTCATAAATATTATTGAGCTCAAATTCCCTTCACAGCGAGTATTCTCCATCTTGTTTACCTGCAATATGAGAAGAACAAGGAAATAGGAGTTGGCCGCTCTCTTGAACTGTTCAAACAGATTCAGTGGTAAAAAAGTGATGGGGTTGTACTTGTATGTCTTAATTGCATTTCCCTGTGGGAGAAAGCCAAACGTCAGTCACACAGCAGAGCTTCTCCTTCCAACACAAATGTACAGTGCGTATTTTTAAGCTCCTAATTCTCCATCTCACCTTAAACACGTCTCTTGATACCTCGGTTTTCCATTCCAAAACCCCAACCCTGTTATGCTTCCCCCGCTCTTCTGGAAACACTGAGGAATTGTGAGCGGTGACTTTTACACCACTCACCAGCCATTCCAAAGATCATACCCGTATTAAGGAAGCATTCACCCGACAATTAGCACCTCATCGGGGTAAGACAATTTACCGCGTATTTGCTTTTCTTGAAGCACAGGAAGATTGTTCTCTTGAAGCCCGGCTGGTCGTAGAAGCGCTGATCGTTTGCTTTTACTTGCCAGCTGCAGTCTGGAAGGGACAAAAGGGGTCGAAAAGTGTTATAAACATGAAGGAACAAATCTGCCACTTTCGGGTTTACTCTCAAATCCGTGTTTTAAAGGTACTTTCAACTGAAGCAAGCCTGGTACCTACTTTATAGTACAAAAAATCTTTAAAAAAACTTTTCAAGACATTTCCAGGCTGTTTGACTTTATTAGCAATTTAAGCACATTCAGAGGTAGGAAGAGACATTGCTTAACATTTGAAAGTTCCGTAGGAAACCTTTGCTTCTGTGAAGGGCTAAGCACTCCAGCCCGGGGATCTGTCTTGCTGGAAATGAAGAGGTCACCTTTTGAAGGCAATTATTTGATTTATCCACACTGTGCCATGGTTTTAATTCACACCCATACAAACCTACAAATCTGAAGTGCTCATTTTATTTCTTCAGCCACCAGTTTTGTTCGATTGTGGGAAGACTCAGGGACAGGAATTGCATCTATCAAGTAATTTCCTGTGCCCTCTCTTTCAGGGGCCACCGCTCTCCCTCCCAGATCCTTCAGCCCGCATTCCCTCAAGCGTGCAGCACAGACACCCTGCTGCCCACAGCCACGCAGCCGGGCCCTGCCCACATCCCGGGAACTCAATCTCCCGGTTTCCAAGCCGGCTCCCGGCAGCTCTGCCTGCCTGGAAGGATGACACAGGCAGGGTTTTGAAACGCAGCTTTGCAGCTTTCCTGACTCACCGGCCAAGCATCCCTCCCTCCCGTCCAGCCCACAGTGATTGTCCCTGATGGATTTCATGAGATCCTCTTCACCCATGATCGGGGTGAAACTCCCGGCAGCAGAGGCGTGGGGCACGGCTCTGACTAACCCTTTTACCTTTCAGGAAACTCGTGGGGCTACAAAATGAGCAGTGAGGTGGAAATCTGCTCTGCACAAGCAGAAATCCAGGGAAAACACACACTAAGCACAGCAAAATGTTTATAGTGGAGCCCGTTTCCAGAGGACTGGGAAAACAGATATCTGAAGGTCTGTCTGAATAGTTGCCAGAGCACAGGCCAGGTACACCCAGGGCCTGCCTTAATTAAGAGGAGGTCACCATACAGCTCATTATCTTTACGCAAGGAGAAGTGGCACAGAACTCAGCTGCAGGTTGGAATGAAGCTGAGTTTCATTCTGACATTTGTTAAACTGCACTGCCATCAATTACTCCTCCAGAGTCAGATAAGCCATTCCAAGCTTTACCTGACAAATAAACACAGAACTCAAATCGGTCCCTGAGGCTCAGCATCCCCAAATGGAGTTCATGGTGGTGTTACCTTTTTTGCCAGGATCTCGGCTCTCCTCGGCATCCCTGCTGGTTCGGTTCGGTCCCTGGTCAGCCCCAGGCTGCCGAGCGTCCAGCTCATCCTCTGTTTCATCGTCACTGTAGGGCACCACCTCATCGTTGGGCTGGGAATCCTCCTCGAAGGTGGTCTCCGAATCCCTTTCCAAGATCATGCTGCTAGCAGCTACCCTGCCAGCATTTTGGACAAGTTAGGGAAGAGAGCTCTAGTAGCAAGTGCTGGAAACCACATCTCCAATTTTACTGCGCTGGTGCTGGTCACCAAACCCCACATCTGACACCAGTTTTCCCAGAACAGCACAGGGCAGGGGCTTGGCTTCCCAGCACTGACCGGAGTCAGGGGCAGCTCTTGTCCCAGCCAGCCCTTCATTACTGTGCTGCTACGACGTAGAACCTGAGACTTGTGTGGCAGACCAGGTTTTCCTAAACAGCCTTGGGGTTAGGGCATACACCTCAAGCTCCAGCTCAGGCCCCTGAATACCTAACTGTGATATTTGGATTATTTTTCCTCTTTTCAGTGCTTTTCCTCTTTCTGTCCTGCTAAAGCTTCTCGTGGAGATTGCTGGGGGAAACAAATTCCTCCCACACACAGTACCTAGAACACAAAATGCCGCCAGATCTTTAACTGGCTCTCACTCTGCAACAAGTGAAAAAAATGAATATCCCTGGCACTCAGAGATTCAGCTGTTAGTCTATTAAACTTTAGTGATTAACTGCTTAATGATTAATGAACTGATTAGTCATGCAAAGGGTTAGACGAGATGTCAAAAACTTTTTGTTTTCTATTACAGATGTGTGGCTTCATGGCAATTCCTACAATGCCACCAGCAGTAGCCTGTGATGCTCGCTGGGAATGCACCGGGAACGGGCGCCAGCACAGTGATCTGGGGTAAGGTTAAATTAACTGTACTCACTTTCACTCCTCAGAAAACTAAACTGCCAGCCAGAAAACCTCGTTAGGAGAGGAGATCTCATTAAGTGTTACCCTGCAAGCAGCACAAGTGCTCTGTGCTGCGGGCACACCATTAGCATGCTGCAGGAGGCAGTGGAATTGTGCCCAGGGCTGGCTGGGAGCCTGCAGAAAGGCTCCTGTAGTTGGGAGAGAGACGAGAGCTGCTGTGGGACCCAGGGCAAAGGAGTACTCCCGTGACAGGATGACAAATTGGTTTAGAGTTAAGTTTCTTGACACTAGTCCGGAAGAAAAGGGCTGGCTGGGATGGCAGAAGTTCAGAGGAAGGTGGGGAGCAATCGTGGTGTGAAAGGGGAGATGGGAAGAACCGACAGCATGGAGCAGCAGAGATGGCAGCTAATCCTGAGGCAGCAGGTAAGAGGGGGAGCACACACTGCAGAACCTGGATGCGGGATGCACCCAGCAGAAACTAACACTGAAAAAAGCTGGTTCTTGGCTGCATGATCCTCATTTTCTGGTTCCTGACTTGACAATGGGCTTTCACACTTTCAGATCAGTTTCAGATCAGAAAACCTTACATTAGCCACTTCAGTGTAGAAGAAGCATCAGCTGACACTGCCTAGGCAGGTGGGGAGCAATGCCCAATTCCCAGTACTGCCTTCTAGCTTGGAAAATCCTGCTGATCCAACAGGAGTATGTGTGTATGGGGAGGTAAAGAGATCAAAATAGTATTAAACACAGGTTTAAGTATACCTGATAGTTTATTTACCGAAAGGGCAAATTCCACAGTGCTTCAGTGACTCAGGTTTTGTGTCTACTTCTGCCTCAGGGCAAGCACCAGATAACTTGGAATAAATCAAACCTTGTAAAAACTCCACTTACTGCATTTGTAAACAACAACCCAAACCAATCTTCCCCTAAATTCTTCTCTGGAGAAGAATGCACATGACACTGCTGCGAGAACCTGGGGTGACTTCTTGCAAATCAGGCCATCACTCAAAGCGCCCTGAAAGTTAACAAATCCATCTACAGCAAGGGACATGTGTAGCAAAAGGATTAAAATGCCACTAAAGGTGTTATGTTGTGTTTATTATGGAGATAAAGACCTACAAAGTGAAGCACCAGAAGCCTCACCATTACACACCTGCTGGCCACCCCAGCCTGTGCACAGCCCACACCCTGCATGCTCCTGTCCTTGGCACCACGTTCTGCACTGCCTCACACGCTCTGGCAGTGCCAAGATCAGCAGCTGCTCAAACCTGGCCACGCACTGTTCTTTCAGAGCACAACAACATCCGTATTTTAAGCAAGAATCATAAAGCAAACTCAAATAGTACCAAAAGTAACTCGGAGAGACTCTTCTGAACCGCTTCAGGTCTCTGGAGCTCAAATAGGACAAAAAAACTAGACCAAGAAGTTTCACTGATTTAACTTGGCATTAAAAGTACTTAAATGCAAAGCCTCAGATCCTCAGTCATGTAAGATTTATTTCTTTACTAGGTGTTAGTGGAGCACCTGGCATTTCAGAATATAACCTGCTTATGGGAGAGCTGAACACAAATGCAGTGGAAAGCCACGTCTGACATCAGCCTCCGGGCTGGGGCTCTCACAAGGACCTGCTGGCAGATGTATGGTCACTCCAACTGCATTTTCCCCAAGAGACAGCAGTAATTACTCTGCCATCTTCAGCTGTCCCACACTGCTCTCCTCACCAGTAACGGAGAGTCAGAGCCAAAATGAGAACACAGACAAAGCCTGCTAGGGAACAGCAGCTGAGAAGACACTCTCAGGACTGCAACCCCAGCACCCACGGTCTCGTACGAACAGAGCACTTGGGTGGCTCCACCAGAGCAGACACCTGTATTCAAGGGGTTCAAGTTCACATCCCAGCTTATACCCCGGGAGGTTTCAGAATGATCTTTCATTCATGGGCAGGGTTAAGGGACAGCTCTTGGAGCACTTGAGACCTGAAATTTGGAATTGCAAAGACAGCCCAGGATCCGCTCTCGAGTCAGGATCCCCGTTCCAGCCCAATAATGACCCAGCTGGTACCAGTTAATGCTCCTAGAGTTATTTTTAACACCCCCAAAGCACGGTGGAAGCCAAGGCTTGCAACAGCAGGATATTGCGTTTCTGCTCTCCCCTCAGGATCCCAGCCAGAGGCTTTTGCAGAATATTAGCCTTCATTAAAAATGTATTCAGCAATTCATCTCCCTGGAACCAGAGCTGCTGCAGGGAAACTGGCGAATCATAAACTGGATTTGTTTCCAACAGTTCAGATGGATCATTGACTACTCAAAGCAGATATGAAATGTTACTGGTAACAAGTGCTTGGACAGGCAGAAAGACTTACAAGTAATCTTTATGACATTTTGAGAGGAAAAGAAAACAGCTGCTAAAATAGCATGAATCAGCACAAACGGGCCAAGGAAACAACCTTTACTCCAAACACCACTGAGTTTCAGGTAGATTGCCATGTAAATTACATGCTTAATGCTAAACAGTTTCACACACAACAGCTCCAGTTACCTCCCTAAATTATTTTACAGTAACTGAACACCCAAAAATGATATCTTGAAGGGGATGATTTCCCTTAGTCATTTGTTCTAAAACACACTGGTAACTAACTTGAAAAAGCTGTTTGTGTCAAACCTGGCTGCAGGGAGGTGACAGTTCCTCCCCTGAACACACTGCAGACCTGTTCAAGCAAGCTGAGACACCAAGACTCTGAAACCTTCTAGACAGAGGAAAGAGGGTACAGTTCTGTGCTCCTGACAAATGTTCAAGTCTCATCTTGGGGAAAAAAAATAAGAGAAACCAGAGGTTATCGTGTACTCCCCAGTGTAGCTACTTATTAAGACTCATATGGAAATAAGTATGAAGGACATTCCAATATAATTAATTTATCCCAGTGAGCCAACAGGATTTGACACAAGGAAGAGATTAGCTAGACGCCAAGAATTTAACAGAAAATCACTCTGAGATTACAGGCCAGCTGCCTGAGGATATGCAAAAATGATTGAAGATGGGCTATTGCAGAAACAAAATCAATATTTTCCCCATTATCTGCCCTAAGATTTCTCATTAACAGATCTGCAGAGTTCCTTCATTTTAAAGTCCAAGGCAAGGCAAGCTGTCTTTGCAGAAGATAAGGCTGGTAACTCTTGCTCAAGCTGCGGGTTCCAGCACACTCTGAAAGGGTTTCAGCCCGCCTTTTAGAGGCTGTTACCTTGGTCTCAAGGTTCACATTGTACAACAGCCCGTAATGAGGCTAATAGAGGAAAAAGGATTGTTTTGTGCATGCTTAAACTGCAGTATAAGACTTCTGGAACTTTATAGAGAGTTTATTTGCTGCCAATCACTGTCACCATCAAAACCAGCAGGTATTTTTAACTGAACTAAATGAAAGTTACTTGCTGCTACCAAGATTGGAGATTCCATTAATCCACTTTTCCTGGCAGTATCTACAATGGACACTGAAGCCATTTTCCTAGACTGACCTTTATCCAGTGTGTGACTGAAGCCCAGACTGCATCACAGATGCTGGCACCGGCCACTCACAGAGAATCCCCTGCGTTCAGCTTCAAACCAGGCTCCATCTGCAATGGAACAATGTAGAAAATTGTTTATTGCCTTATTGCACCTTGTAGCTCGAGGCTGGTAGAGACATTTCAAAGACATTAACACCCACACCCGTTTGTAAGGATATTAGTGCACATCTTTCCTATCACCATCAATTGTCAAATGAGGAACAAACTTCAAGTTTATATCAGAACACACGGGGAAAACCCAGCAGATGTTCCAGAGGGATTCTGTGAGCTTGCCAAAAAGCAGTGCTGTCGCAGAGCTCGGCACCTGCCGAGCAGGGCTCAGAGAATCGGTCTCGGTCTCGTACGAGAACCGTGCCCTTCACCCCGACACATAGAAACAGAGAGGTTAAGTGATTTGTGGAAGGCCATTGGGTAAGTCACTGACAGAGCTAGGGTTGGGTTTCAGAAGCTCCTGGCCAACGTCCTGCATTCAATTACAGCTGCACAAAGCATCTCATTTAACAGAGGCCTGACAAAGCCCACGGCCAGGAAGAACATCACAACCCCTCGGGTCTGAAACAACACCAACCAATTCCCTCTCCACATTTAAGAGCAGGCAGCACTTCACGCTCTCGGCCCTCAAGCAACAGCCACACCGACGAGAGAGCAGAGAAATAAATTGCAGCTCATTTTAAAATAGTTTTAGTGCAAGTGAGTTTTGGAATTCACCATTCGAACTCTGAAGCCAAGGGCCAGAACATTCACACGCTGTTTTTATATGGCAGAATTAAGCGAGAACAGTTTAGAAGTTACTGAAAAGAGTCTCTACAATAGCTACAAATTAACACAGAGAAAAACAGAGGCCTGGGACAGGTACAAAAGCAACCAGACTGTAAGGGGGCCACCGCTCTCTGCCAGAGCTCCCTGTGCTGTTTGGCCTCTTGGGTTTCAAATCACTCCTGCTGACACCCGAGCCAGCGGTGAAATGATCCATTAGCTGTTTCATTTAGCACAGCTCCATCCCGACTCCGAGGAAGGGATGCTATTTAAGCTATAGGCACGAAACACGAGGTAACAGGACCTTTTCTTGGTTTGGTTTGGTTTTTGGTTTTGGTTTTGTTTTACAAGCAGTTCACTGATCACAAGTAACTGGTCCAGTACTTTCTGTTGCAGAATTACCCTCCCTTAATGCAGAAACCTATTGCAGCTCTGATGGCTGTATAAACAGTGACTGATGAGTAATCACCCCGCAGCCCTGAAGGCTGTTTCTATCATTTATAGGTATGGGGGGGGGGAAAGCCGGGAGCGGGGACACCAGCCCAGGGCCACGAGCTCGAGTCAGTGCCCGGGGGGCTCGGGGACCCCGGAGGCAGCCGAGCTGCGCTGGCTCCCCGTGCCTTACCTCAGCCCTCAGCAAGCTCCTGCGCTTTCTTTACACGCCCAGACTGGAGAGACTCTGCGCTGAGGTGGGCGATCACCGGCCGCACATCCCGCGGCTCGGAGCGAGGGGGACCCCGCGGGGGTCGGCGCGGCGCTGTCAGATGCGCTGCCCCGCCGGGCTTTAAACCCTCCGAAACACCGGGCTCGGGGTCCCCGCTCCGAGCAGGCGATCTTCTGGGAAGGAAAGAGAAAACAAGGAAAGGCGTTCCGGGTGCGCCCGCGGCCAGCTCCGGCCCCTCCTGTGCGGGGGACGCCGCAGCCCCTGGCCCGCAGCCCCTGTCCCGCAGCCGCCGGCGGGAGCAGCGCCCCGGGCCCGGCCCCACCTGTGCCGCGGATCCCCGCTCGCTCAGCGCCTCCC
>VXBU01005726.1:276346-290207 GCA_013400315.1 Bombycilla garrulus
GCGGGAGGGGCCGAGGTGCGGGCCCAGAGGTGCCCGCTCCAGCGCCAGCCCCGGGGAAAGGATGCGGTGGAGCTCTGGCCGTAGCTGGGGCGTCCCTCCTGGCTTTGTTCTAAATGACAGGATTGCTTTATCGCTCCTTATTCACTGGACTGTGCGGCGTTACAGAGGGCTTTGGAAGGGCTACAGGATTTAACTTTTTGGCCTTTTGAAACCTCAGAACGGACTCCTGGTTCCCAAATCCTTTTGAGGAAGGACTGGAGAGTTGCGGGATGCGCAGGAGTGATGTTGTTAACCCATGGGTTTGCTCATTAATAAGCAGATAAATTAATTAACAGACAAAGCGGTCACATTTACGGACGACAGTAGTGCTGTTCTGCCATATGCACATTTGTTCACAAATAATGCAATTTAGGGGAAGTGGAACACAGATATGGTTACTGATCTGATTAAATATAAAAAAATGGAAAATTCTGTCTCTGAAAGTGATGATAGGCTGCTGCTCTGTACTAAAGGTGATCTTTGTTCTGGATTGGCAGGTGTTGGAGAGATCACTTGGGTTTTTTTTCAGCAGCAACAATACTCAATTTTCCTGTGCCAGAAAAGTCTTGTTCAAACAGACTTGGTTTTCCTAGACCAAAAATGTGATGCTGAGTTCCAGAGCTGTGTCTTTCAGCACTTTTCTGTTTTACTGCCTGCCTCAAATTCCTCACACTAGAATAAAACCAGAGTTAATTAAAATCAGGAACATTTTGGCTTAACAAAGCAGCACAGGTTACTTGTGCAGGACTGTATTTAAGCATTTAAGCATAAATATTCATCTTTTAGGCAGTTCTGAACACACTTTATTCTCATTCATATTTGACTAATTTCCTAATATGCAGAAACCAGAGGATAAGGCAGATTATCTTTTTAAGCAATCCTTTCCCTGTTCATCTTTCCATTGTTTTGTCTATCAATTAATCCAAACGGGGGACAGGAAAGAGTTTAATTCTCTATATCTTTCAGCTAATCTGGAATCAAAAGTCATTTAGATGGTAATTTTGAAAATTATTAGTTTGAGGAAAGGGCAGATGCTAAAACTTGTACAATTTGTAGAAAATAAATGGTGGTAATTCTGCATGCTGAAATAATTGATCCTTTCTATGTTAAAATGTGGAGGGTTTTATCTTTTTCCTTTTTTTTCCTCCCTCATTTAAATTAAAAACTTTCAGACAAAATTGGTAGATTAGAGATCTTCTTAGGCTAAATCCGTGTTTCAGTCTCAAGAAGGCTGAGTGCAGATCTTTTGGAAGTTTCAATTTCCTGACATGGATATCTAAAGGAGAAGGAACCAACAAATCAATAGCAGCCACAGCTCCAGAGGTAACCCTTGGCAGACAGATACCTGTGCCTTTGTGCCTCCTCACACAGCGATGTGATTCAGATGGAATACTGCTCACGGAGTCAATAGAAGGGGCACGTTCATGTTGTGCAGAACCCTACAAGTTCTGCTAAGGACACATTAGCAGGAGCCTCGTGTGTTTGTGTACAGGTTTCTCCAGGGGGCTTTGGATCTCTGCCCAGCTACTTTCCTGCTGTCCTAGGCTGCAATGTAGAAATGTGTCAGAGGGTCTGTGTTCCATCTCCATCTTCATGGATTGTTAAATCAGGAGGGGCAGTGTTTTCTTTGCCTCCTCCCCTGGACCATCTCCTGCTAAGGGGCCACCAATGCCTTGTCCCATGGGTCACAGATAACTCCCTCCGGGAGCCATTTGTGTTTAATGGGAAATTAAAGACCCTCTGCATCGCTCATGGAATGACATCATCCAGTTGTGGGATGCCCCACCCAGGGGGAGGAGGCAAGCATTCCCACCTGGATATAATGTGGGAATTAGAGTAGAACAAGCTCCCTTCACCCACTGGTTTCCAGAGGACGAGAGCTGCCAGAACTTTCTACAGGATTACAACTTCAGCAAGACCACCTCATCTGGACTGCTGCCACCACCCTAACTAGCAGGGTGTCAGGTTGGATTCTGACTCTGTCAGTGGTTTTCTTTTGTACTATAGCATGCATTTTACTTTTTCCTATTATACTGCTTTTCTGACTTGGAGTCTCAGTGGTTTTGCCTTCAAACCAGCACAGCTGCCTCACATTTGGCACTTGCTGGAGAGAGAGCTCAGCTTTAAATCAGGCTCCATTGCAACTACATTGTTAATTACCATAGTCGAGGTTAGTGCAGCCCAGCAGAGAATTCCAGGAGGATGGAGCAGTGACTGCTAGACTGTACTTGGAGCGTGCCTCATTATTTTCTGGGTAAGGGATCCTCTTGTGCTTACAGACGTTCAGAAATCCTAATGCAAATTTCACAGCAAGGACATGCTGAGATTTTTCCTACTCCAGCTATTAAAAAAATGTTGTTTCCTGTACATTCCCCTTTCTGGCTGTGATGCATGAAACACATGGACTTTATGTAAGTCCATGTTTCTGTAAAACCTCTCCACCAAGCAGGGCAGGGATGTTTCCCACGTGGAGAACAGCTCTTTTCTCCAAGTTGTGAAACCAGGGGCTGGCGTTTCTGAGGAACACAGAATGGGGCCCTGGACTCCATCTGAATCCGGACCTGTTTTCTTGAGGCGCTCTTGTGTTATTCCTCGGTTCCGCCGGCAGAAGGAGACGCACACCGCTGAGTTCCCGGCGGGGCCGTGCGGGCTGACCCGCTGCCGCCAGCCCTGCTGCGGTTCGTGACGGAGCGAGCTTGGCTCCAAAATAATGATTCTGAGGCTTTAGGTCTGCGTGCTGCCCCCAGGACTAGGAAACAGGAGGGAACGGAGTTACTGCGGTCTGGGAAATGCCAAACCCTGCCGGCTCTGTGCTACATTCAGAGCAGTAGAACATGCACGTGGTCTTGCGGGGCTATTTGGGAATGAAGGGTAAGACTCAGGAGCTAAAAATCACTGACCCGAGTTCTGTGCCTGTTTCCATTGTATTTGCTTTGTGAATTCCCTTTCCTGGAAGAGCTGAACTGGTTCAGTCCTGGAGCTGCGCAGTGTCGGGCACTTCACTCCTGCTCATGTTCCTACTTGGAATTTCAGTGGGAAGGCAGTTTTGCTCACAGATTGGTCTCTGGACCCTTTTTAAATGGAAATGTTCCCATCAGAGAACACTTAGGAACTTAGGAAGTCTTACACTTAGGAACACTTACACTTAGGAAGTCCTCTTTTTCTTGTTAGGATTTTTGTTTATTTGGGAATTTTTTTGTTGTGGTTTGTTTGTTTTTTGTGGTGGTGGGGTTTTTTGTGGTTTTTTTGTGAGGTTTTTTTTTTTGTTTGGTTGGGGGTTTTTTAGGGGTTTTGTTTGGGTTTTNTTTTTTTTTCTTTTTATAGTCTGTGTTGCCACAAATCAAAATCCAGGCTTTTCTGGCTGTCACTCTTCCTTGCTGCATTCTGTCTTCTGTGATTTGTGATGAGTCTTTCCTTAAGGGAGCATTAATCCTGCTTAGCTTTCACCCAGTGCATCCCATTGTTCAGCTCTGGGCAATTGTTTTGGGATATTATTGATTTTATGACTTGCATTGTTGTCTGCACAAAACCAAGCCCATTTGGAGTAATTTGCTGCTTTCATACTTTCTGAGGGAAGGGAATGTATGTTGGCTTGACTAAAGCAGCAACAAACCCCTGCTATTATTTTCTGTGGTTTAAAAAGGGAATCCATCTCATCTTTCCCTGAAGGCACTTCTGTGATCAGGAATTACTACAACATTACTCAGAGCCCTTTGTGCAGGCGTTTACTTTGGGATGTTATCCCAGATACTGCACATTGCTGCTCTCCTGACTGGCTGGCATGCAAAAAAATGGGAGAAGCCAGTCTGCCAGGCGATTCTAGCTGTAATTCCATGAAAATTCACTGTAGTAGGGGAATTCTCCGGGAGAGAGCAAGGTACATAGCAATAACATTACTTACAAATTCAAAGCATTGTGCGAAGATTAAATCAAATCTGAAGCAACCCCAAGTGATATGTCCTAGTGCAGTGACTCCAGTGACTGAAATACTGCTCACACACCAGCAGGCAGGGAATGCAATTAAGGAGAAGATAGCAAGAACATCAAGGACAAATTGTGGCTGCAGGGTACGCATCCAGATGCTCCTAATGGATTATTCTGCCCTACAATTGCTCTCCCACATGGGCGGCCTGTCTGGGCAGGGAAGCAGAGGTTTGAGGCATAAAAGGAACACTCACTTATGTGGATTGTTATTTTTTCTCTATCGCAGGAGCAGTTTGCCAGGAGGACACCCAGCTCGTGCACAGATTTCCAGCAGTGGTTCCCTGCACACAGGAACAGTTAAGGAGCCACTGGTGAGAGCAGGTCCTGCCACGGGAGCACACCATTCTGCTGGGACTGGGAAGGCAGCTGTCCCCAGGATCCACAGGCTTCATCCGTCTTGTAGCAGCATCCCCCTGGCTTACCAGAGACATGTGAAAGTGAGTCAGTTTGTTTGTTTTTGAGGGACTGCTGCTTTTAGCCACCTCACAATGTCATTTTATGCAACATGTTCATGAGTGGGCCTGTACCAAGAGCCATGGATGTATGTACATATATATATACACATACATATATATATACACACACATACACATATACATATGTGGCATTACAATAACGTGGCCGCATAGTTATTTTTTATATATATATAAAAAACTTGTTACAGCATCTGTTTCTTCTTTTCCTGGCTTATAGCTCCCATGGTTCTTTTGCAGGCTCCACATACACAGGAAAAAGAAATTGTTTTTTATCTTTGCACCAAGGAAGGTGCCTTATGGAAGTTGAAATGCTGTTCCCTACAGATGTGGCGTGAAGCCTGAAATTGAGGGGAAAGTATTCCAGAAAAGGAGCCACTGAGCAGAGCTCATGTAGAACTGTGGCAAAAATTGATTTGAAACAGAATGAGGGCAAGGAGATGTTGTACTGGGAGTTAGACTTTGCCAATCCCTGTGGGTCCCATCCAACTCAGGATATTCTGTGATTCTATGCAAGACTTAAAATTAATATGCAGAGAAGCATGAGCTAACTAGAAATTCACTCACTCATCCTACTTTAAGCCCTCATTACTGCTTAAAAGGGGTGATTAATGATGTTAGATGGTGATAGCATTAATTTGATTAAACTCCCAAAGTAAGCAGAGTGGAAATGCCTAAGCACCGGATTGCTGGTAAATGGGATTTATGCTTTGTGTGTCTTGCTCCATAAAAAAGTCAGCAATCTTGATGTAGGCACATCCGCAATAAATTTGTGCAGCTTCTTCAGAAGTGCTGCTATTTGGACCAAAACAAATCCATCATATATTCCTGTTCTAAGTGTGCGCCCACAGGAGGATGCATCCAGCTCTGGCTGATGAGCCAAGAGGCAGAGCCCCGCCGCAATCCGTGGGGACTCCGTGAGGATGTGCAGCCTCCCACGGAGTTACACGTGCTGCAGCTTTTGACAACACAGAATACCTTCCCTGATGTCTTTTTTCTCTCTCCATTAATCCTCCTCCCACTCAGCAAGAAAAGTAGCTGCACAGGCTCACGCAGATGCCACGCTATCAGCCTCACTCTAGAATAATTTAATACATCTCTGGAGAGCTGTTCTTGACTCTGCAGTGTTCAGCCTGCACCCTCAGATAAACAATGCATTGAGGTTCTGGTTGATTACTATTTCCTATTCTTGCTCTCAGAATTCCTGCAAATTGTCTTGCCAGAGAAGCTCTTAAGAGGCTCACTTGGGTGGATGGAGCTGTGCTGTCCCCAGCTTCCCTCTGCCATGTGTTGCCATCCCCGTGAGTGTCAGGAGAAATGACTGTGCTCGGAATTCATGAACAGAAATGCAAAACATATTTGTCTGGTACAGACCTGCCAGCCTTCTGAGCCTCAGGTAGCCTCAGATGTTTTTGACAGATCTGTGTGTCTTCCTTGCTGATGAAGATTTCTCTCTGGATCTCTCTGTGTCAGAGAAGCAGTTTGCTCTTTTGGGGGTGGTTTGAGCACATGAGGTACGTGATCCAGTCCCTGGAGAGCATGTTCTGCCATTGGCAGGAGCTGCTACCTGGAGGATCTTCTGGCAAGAGCAGGTGTCACTCACTGCATCCTTCTGGCTCTTCTTCCCAGCATACCAGCTGGAGATGAGCATGGAAGCACCGGGAGAACAGTCTCCACATGGTGTTCAGCCAGCTCAGGACTGAATTTCATCCACGGCTGCTCGAAGCTTACAGGGTGCTATAAAGAAGTGTTGCCTTACAGAAATAAATAGTAAGGCAGATAGGGTTTTATGGCAAGAGAAAACATCGTACATTTCCTATAATCTAGCACTGGGCATTTTTGGTTTGCCAGGGTAAGTGTCTCTACTCTCTGTGTGGTTGACTGAGGGAAAAGGTCCATGAGTGTAACTCAGAGGCTGGGTGAATTGAACTGATTCCTCTTCAGAGCCTAAGCTGGCTCTCTAAGTATAAACCATACAAATTCTTTCTTTTTCAGGGTAAGGCCATTCAAAGTAATCTCAATTTTTATATTTTTGCACAATTCTTAATAGCATTCAATTTTTCCTAGTATTTTGGGCACCTTTGGAACCTGTGCCACCACTTGACCCCACATAGGTGCATCAGCTCCATGACTCACCTTTGAGCATGAGGTACTGCACATGATGAATATTGGGTTTGTGTAACAGATCTCTGGCAGAGGGGTTATTTCCCCAAGTTTTTGTGTGAATTAGAAGAATCTGGGATACCCTTTGTAGACTTGTTTCATGCTTCAGTGTTTGACTCACGACTAATCTGGTACCATCTTCGTGGCTTTATGTACCTCTTAGCCGCCTACAGCTCAGATTGATTTTCCTCCTACTCACCCTTTTGCTCACTGCTCTCCTCCCAGTTCTCCTCTAACTAATCCCTCTTGTTTCCCTCTGTTCTGTTTTGTTTGTTTCCTCTTCTACTTCCCTGCTCTGTGGTGCTCAGCCTGCCCAGCCAGGAGACACTGGGCCAAGGGTGCCACGAGGGCCTTACAGCCAAGGGGACACGGAGCACTTCCAGGAGCATTTTGGAATATGGATTTTCTTAACTGGCATTCCTTATCCTACACCAGAACTCTCTTGCACTGTTAATCCTAAGCAATGAGTTATTAGATCATTCAGAATCTGTGTTTTGGAGAGAGGCCCTGCATTTCCCAAACCATCCCCAATCTCTGGGGAAATTTTGGACAGCTTGAGTTGAAGTTAGACAAAAGCATAGAGAATAGAGGGAAAATATTCCAGCTGTTTTGTACATGGCTGCTTTCTTGGTATGCCACTCAGCCTGCTAGTGAACTGTTTATAAAGATAATTCCACTAAGCACAGACAACTGATTGATTTCCCTACTGCAGTCACGCTCAGAAATCCTAGTGAAACACTTAGACATTAGCATCCTGCAATTTTATTGCTGCACTATTCCTGTGGTTTAAGGCTCCTTGGGAAGTTCAGTCAATAACTTGTGCCGTGACAGTTTGCTTTGGTTGAATGCACAGGAAGTTTAAAAAACAATACAAGCCCAAATGGAACCAAACAGCTCACTGAACAGGAATATCCAAATGCCTCAGTGTGAGCTGATGGGATGGGTGCCACATCCTGGCAAGCACCGTGTGGGGTTGGAGCCAAATCTTCCACCCCTCTAGGAGGGTTGCTGTTGCTTTCTGTGCCTGAGGATCTTCCAGGGTCTCCAGGTTATTAATATCCTTCTTCTAATGAGCATGTTTTATTAAAGAGCATGTATTTCCTAAAAGATTTGATTTGGGGACATCACCTGAAGGAAACCACAAAAAGTCACTTTTCGCTCAAGTCTTTATAGCCCTGTATGGAAATAGTTTAAAGCTTCTTTCAGCAACACCTGTCAGTATTGTCTGAATTCACAGAGATGAAGGCACAGAAATGGTAAAGCTAATCACTGCATTTGAGAGAGGGATATCAAACATCTCTCTTCTGGACAGGAACAAAGATTGGGGAGGTTTCTTGCCAAACCCCAGTGAAGTAGTTTGTCTGTTATTAATTGTATGATGATCACACTTTAAGGAGTCTAAAGGTCATGGCTTGAGGATTTCTCCTGTCTCTCCTTCAGACATGGTCAGGTGGGACTGCCCTCAGTTTGACCTGCAGAGTTTGACCTGCCTTCCGTTCTACAAGAAGCAAAATCCTGAGGCTGTCTGGATTTGAGGTAAGTGAACAAACTCTCCTTTAGAAAGATGACATTAAAAGTAGCGATAGCCCATTGTGAGAAAATCTGTCCTAGTGCTTTTAAAATCTCCCTGGAGGAGGAGGAGGACTTGTCCTAACTTGGATAAACCTCCACAGAGCTACTGTGCTGCACATGGCATTCGGAATGGGAGAAGCCATTCCGTGCCCTGCAGACACAGGGGAAACGATTGTCAGCTGCAACCCAAACACTGGGATTACGAAACCCAAAGTGCAGGAGAAATCTCCACCCTGAAAGGAGATATGCATTAGTGATTTGGAATTCCAAAGGGATGGGTGGGGTGGGTGTGCTGATTACATTTTGGGGCAGGAATGATAGAGGATTTACACAAGCTGGGCTCCTTCCCAGAGCTCTCCAGCTTGAACAGGACAATGTCTCCTTAGAAGTCAGCAGAGGAATTTTGGTGCAAATTCCCTATTGAGAATCCTGCATAGGATGAGTTGCATAGAATGCAATACAGGCAACAATCTGGAAACTTCCGTGAGACCCAAATTCCTGTGTCCCTCTTCCCAGGGCTCCAGAGCTTGATCTGACATCTCCCTTCCTTCCAGAAAGCATTGGTCCAGGATTTTCACTGGGGCTATGCCGGCCAAAAATACGCCTGCAGGATGCTGGACAAGGAATTGTGCCCTCAGCAAACGCATTTCAAGCTCATACAGAGTATCCCACCACGGCCATACGTTGGGGTGATGTGGTGACAGCTCTTCAGGTGGCACACCAGCTTTAGCAGGACGTGAGCTAAGGACAGCTGTGCGTGGTGGGGCAGCCCAATGCTGTAAGTACCAAATCCACAGCCACAAAGTGCTTTACAGGAAGGTGCAAGTCTGTTGTCTCAGGGTTGTGTTTGTCATGGATCTCACTCCCAAAGAGCCACCCTGTAACGGGCTGGGAGGGGAGGAAAAGAGGATGAGGATTGCAAAGGCACTGCTTAGAACTGAAATGGATTGTTTGAAAGGTCTCGCAGCTTAAGGAAAGCTGGGGATCTTGGAGGGACTGGGTGTGCTACAGATGTGCAGCAGGAAAGAGACCGAAGGAGAGGGTTATGGGCCTGTAAACGCACAAACCTCTAGAGAAGATGGACAGCTGATACTTATTCCCTATGCACCATAATCTAAGAACCAGGAGAAATCAAATTACATAGAATTATAGAGAGGCCAACAGAAGGAGGTAATTTTCCACTCTGGCCAGTTCCAGAGAAAAGAGACTGAGCAAGATGAGCCTGAATGTTAATTACAGCAGACTTTTAGGTCTGGGGTTTTTCCTCCCTCAAGGGGTGAGCAGCCCAGGGAGCGCTAGGGAGAGCTGCTGTCCCTCCTGGCCCGTGCTGTGGTAGAACAGGAGGGACAGCATTGCTTGGGAGATGCCCCAGAGATTAGAGGCTCTGGGCCTGACTCAGGCCCATGTGACTCCCCTGAACACCCATATCCCATGGAAGCTGTGGAAAGCTCCTGGGGCTGACTCTATCCCCAGCTCTCAACCCCGGGTCTGTTGGACACTCTCCCTCCCTGCCACCTGCCCAGAGAGGTGAGTATCACCTGGGACTCGCACACTGCTCAGTGAGCCTGACTGTGTAAATCTGAGCAACTTTACTTCCATAAATGTTTCAGGCTTCATTTTATTTTTCCTCTTTTTCGCTTTTGCTGTCCTCCCTGGGGATGTCTGCCTGTAATTATTAGTAGGACACACTCCCAACAAACCCAAGGTGTATTAACACAGACAGAATGTGAAATCCAAGTGAAAGAAACAGTCTGCAGGACAAATCTCATGGTATTTGGACTGCTCGTGGGCAAAGCAAGGTAAAATATCCTCAGGTTAGGTACTGAGCTGGAAGAAAAGCCCCTGCCCTGTGACAGCACTGACCAGCTGGCCTCTGCCAGTGGCAGTGCTCCCTGGGCAACTGGCCCCTCCACTCCCACACTATCCAGAGCACTTCCCTGCTGTGGGAGACGGTGAGCTGGAAGGAATTGTCTGGAAAACAAGCCACTGGCTGTATCAAAGGCCTTCAGAACAACCAGCAGCCCCTGTCCAAAGTGTTGTGGCACCACACCTCATGCAATTCTATTATTACTCTTTAAGTAGCCCCAAAATTTTGGGTTTTTCCTTTCCTGTAAAGTATCGGTTACTGACAGAAGCCCAGGTTTTCTTTCGACATCTCCAGGGTTGATCCTTTTTTCCTTGCTCATGTCTGCAGTGTTTTATTGTCACTGGGAACTGAGCACCAATTGACAATTTATGTTTTGTGGGAGCTTGATTCAACTTGGCTTATAGCTTTGATGAATTTTCTATGACATTCTCAATAATAAATTATAAAATACTGACATGTTTTTAAATAGTTAATCCTTTACTAGTTTTCTGTGTTCTGAACCATGCTCAGCCCCCAGCCATTTCAATAATGCTTCATGGAAGGTATATACTGAGAACACAGATGCAATTACGTTAGTCCAACAGCAACCTGATAAAATATTAACATTTCTTATTAAGTTTTTCCAGAAGGAAGGAGAAAAATCGTCATGAGCAAAAAGCTTTGTAGTGGGAAAAGCTTTTTTTCAGCAGAAGATTGTTAAGTAACACCATTAAATATTGAAGGATGCTGAGGTGTGTCTGTACACAGCCTCATTTCAGCCCAGTGTGATGCAGATTTATTTCCTCCTCTGCAGAAGTCTTGAAATCCTGTTTTAAACCGTGATAGAAGAGCCAATCGGATAAAATCTGTACCTTGCCACCACTACTTTTATGATTTGTTAAGTTCACTGGAATGAGTAATACAGCATGAATAGAACATTTTAAATACCCCCTGGTAGTCACTGAAGTACAATAATAATTTAAAAGGTACAGGAATTCTCAAACTCCATGTGCAGCTAGTGCCACATCAAAACAAAGGGAGCCTTGTCTGGGTAATTTTCACCTCTGCACTCTCATTTTGTATTTCACCAGAGCTGTTGAGAATAAATAAATAATAAATGGAACAGCAAAAAGCAAGTCATTCTGGGCAGCCTCTGGCAGCAGTTTGCTCTCATAATGCTGTTTGGTGAGCTGGAAGCATCCAGCTCATTTCCTAAAGAGCATTTTCTGCTTAGGTCGGGGCTCTATTAATCTGTTCAAGCCAATTCTCTAAAATCCAAACCATCTGTATTTGGGAAGATCATGGTTTATTTGGATTCTCTTTGTGTCTGCTGTCAGTAGATGATTAAAAGTACGAGGGATTTACAGTGTAAAGTCTCTCTATTGGCATGTTACAGTGACCTTCTAAGTAGCATCTCCCAATATTTGGGTAACAGCTGGTACAGTTAAGTCCAGCAGGGAAACAAAGAGCAGCCACAAATACTGGGAAGGGCTGAGCTTTGGCAGTGTACAATGGCTGCAAGGAGCTTTCAGTGCTTCACCAGGTGTTCTCCTGGCAGTTTCTGAAGACTCCTGGTGAAACACACAGCAACGCCCAGGTAACATTTTTGTATCAGGGTGCCTGGAGTTTGTAGGGAAGTGGTGAAGCAGTCACTAGAGATCTGGCCCAGCACGCCGGTGCTTCATCTTGTCCTTATGCCCCGGAGCCATCCAGCCCCTGCGGTGTGCAGGGCAGCTGTTCCTCCTCCACCACTGCTCTCAGGGCTGCTGCATCCTCCTGCTTCCCATCCTACACAGGTGCATGGAGCGGCAGCTCTCACGGAGAACTGCCAGCCACAAGACATACTAAATCTATTTTCCTCAGAAAATTGTAAATAATTCATGGGGCTTGGCTCTATAAAGAGGTCAGTTATAAATCATCTGAGCTGCACCTGGAGATTTCTGATGTCAGCATTATCACATGAATTACATCTCTCCAGGGCCATCTATTATCGTAAACACAATTCCAAAGAGGAATTACGCATGTAACATGCACAGGCAAACAAACGAGTAATCTTTAGCCTGGATTTGATATTACAGCTTTGCAATCCAACTGAGCTGTTAGTGGTGGTAATTTTCTGCTCTGGCCTCAGAGACCCTTTCATTCTGCTCCTGTACAGGTGTATTTTTCCCTGGGGAGCACCTGTTGGTGGGAATGCTGGCTGGCTGTACACCACCAGCAGCCCAGGTGCTGAGGTGCAAAGAAAAAGTCATGGATGTGATTCCAGAGGGACATGAACATGTGATGCAGAATAGATCTGGATTCTGAGATTTCCATGTATCACCATCTTTATTGTGCTGGGATTACAGTCCACTTACAGCTGTTGAATTATACTAACTGTTTGTTTTTCATTCTGTACTTCAGAAACAGAAACATCCTTGGATAGAAACATGCCAGGCTCCTAATGGCTTCTGACTCCTGGTGTCAGCACAGAAAGATACGGGAGGCAGAGAACTGAGATGTGTTTATGGACTGAATGAATGAGGTGGTGGAGATGCTTCTGTGAAGGCAACCAAGTAGGTGAGTGAAAAGCGGGGCAAAGCTGGACCAAGGCTTGGGAATGATCTGCTGAGCTCGAAACAAAGCTGAATCTGTCTTGGCAAGGGGCCTGTGGGATGAACCTGGTGCCAGGTGCTCCTGTGGACCCGACCATGTGAGGGTTCACCTTGGCCAGGCAAACAGGAGCAGTTTGGTGCTGGGGAAGCCCCTGCCCTTCCCTGCCCAGCACTGTCTGCACCACGTGCAGTTTATGGCCAGGAGGGACCTGTGGCAGTACAAAGGCTGATGTCTCCCCAGGCTGGACTTTAACAGTTAGCGCTCAGCTCCGAGGCACTGCTATCTGGGCAGAGGTCACATCCTTCCTGCCCCAGAAAGGGCTTTGGAAAGGCTGCAAAAACACTGTCTGGCCTACAGACTGCTAGGGAATCTCCCCATTCTGCTCGGCTCTGTGGAACAGAAACCGGTACCAAGTACCTGAGCACACAGAGTCGGGCTGCTGGAGCCAGAGCCAGTTGCACTTGTCTGAACAAGTGCCCAGAACAGCCTTTGTGTTCGGCTGTGGTGACAGATCTGTCCCGTGCCAGTAGCCCCACGTGCTTTGGTAACATATTGTGCACTTAAAGGTAAATGTAACAGAACATAAACGTGTCTGGGCAGCGCTGCCATCGAACTCCCTCAATACCCCCCACTTACACACCACCGCAGTGCCAGGAGATACCGAGAGATCATAAATGGGAGATTAGCACAGGGAGGGGCACGGCCAAGGGCACAGCCAGCCAAGGGGCAGAAAACTAATCAAAAGCTCATTTAGAGCTAAAGCGGGACTCGATTTTGCCCAGAAGTGCCCTGGCTCCAAGTGTCCACAGTGTTTTGTTCCCCTAACACCCGTGATGGTGAGGGAGGAAATGCCACAGTGAGTGACCACCTCCAACTGCTCCGGAGAGCGGGCACCTGCCCATCCCAGGCCCGTACCAGGACACGGCCCGGGATACGGCCCGGTGCCTCGGGGGGGACACATCTCGGGACACGGCCCGGTGCCTCGCGGGGACACATCCCGGGATAGATCCCGGCCCGGGACACGGCCCGTGCCGTCCCGGTGCCTCGCGGGGACACATCCCGGGGCCGGTCCCGGGACACACGCCGTCCCGGTGCCGCGCCGGGAGCGCGCTCGCAGTCCAGGCCCGGCGGTGCCGCTCCCGGCCGCTAGGGGGCGCCTGGCACACCCGCGCGCCGCCCCCGCGCGACC
>VXBU01005726.1:290720-345371 GCA_013400315.1 Bombycilla garrulus
GGCGGCCGCCCCTCTCCGCCTCCTCCCCGCAGCGCTGCCCGTGTCCCCAGGGAGCGGCCGCGGAGCCGGAGCGGAGCAGCCGCCGGGCCGGTGCGCCGGGTACTGTGTCAGACACAGCCTGGCCCCAATGCAGATGGAGCTGATAAGCGGGGTAGGAGCCGCGATAGCTAATCGCCGTGTGCCGGCTTTATCAGCCGATGTTTTCTGCAGAACCAAGCAAATCATGCAGGCGTGAGGAGAACGGTCCGGTTTACTGCAGGTGAATGTTAAAAATCTTATTTAATGCTCTTTTTGTTTAATTGCCTTGGTCAGGTGCTCCTTTTCTTAGGAGCCAGTGTCATAGAGCATCAACAGCGGGCAAGGCTGCATTGCTGGGCTGTGGTTTCAGAGTATCGGCTGTTAGGAGCGCGTGTATTGCTTTTATTTTTACAGGAGTGAATAGTAATTAAAAAAGCATTGCTTCCGCTTTTGTGGGGCTGAACACAACGGGTGATGTGTCAGTCTGTTTGTGGTGTAAAGAAACTAACATTGAAAACATCTTCTGCCTTGTGAAACTTACAGTGTTTCTTACCTGGTGTATTTCAGCAGCACAGTCTGTGGATGACTGTAACGTTTAATTCTCATTGGGAAGGAGGTTCCTGGGCAGGAGTGGGTGTTTTGGTAAGGGGGGGGGGTGTCATTCCGTTGTTGTTAAATTATAAAGCTGAGAGCAGAGTGATTGCAAGTGCTCTGCATGTGTGTGAAGGTAGGGGAGAGGAGAGGGCGTTGCAGGAGCATTGGCTGATGTAGAAAGCGAGCACAACAGCAGAGCAGAACCTTCTCCTCCCTGGCTCTTTCTGTAAGCCTTCGTGTGAGCACAGCGGTGGCTGGCACCAGTCCCCAAGCAGCTTTGGGCCAGCTCCGGTGCATTGCCCGACCCTGCAGGTAGCTGGGCCCACTGCCGAGCCATCTGCAGGGCCCTGCTTGCTCCGGGGCTGCCCGAGGGCCTGCAGTAATCCTGCCGGGTCCTGGGCTGCCAGAGGGCCTGTGGTGATCTTGCCTGCTCCTGGGCTGCTGGGAGGTTTGCACAGGCTTGGGGAACAGCTAAAGGCAGTGGGGTTTGCTGTCCCAATACGGGCATCCCAAAACATTTGACTGGAGGTGCTTTTGTGCTTATATTAGCTAGTGTGTTCTGTGAGGAAAAGGGAAACCTGGAGCCACCCTGCCAGGTCTCAGGGAGGTGGCTGAGAACATCACACTGGAGCTTGGCTGCTGCCTTTTCTGTTGTGCATGCGCTCAATGTGTCTTTTGTCCGTGCCTCCTGCCATATGCTGGTACTTGCACAGAATGCTAAAGAGAAATGGATAGAGGGAGAAATCTGCTGGCTGCTCTCACCTTGTCTTGGAGGTGGAGGGATCTTGGGGGAGCAGGGGCTGTTCCTGCCATGATGCCCATCCCCAGCTGGTGCTGGGGACCTGGCCTGTGGAACAGTGGGCAAGGAGATGTGTTTGTCACTCATCTCCTGAGGTAAAACCAAGCTGTTGGAAAAGGAGCTGCTGGGAAAAGAAAGGCTCTGGTCTCTCAGCAGTGACCAGTGTCACAGCTGCGGTGATGACCACAGCCACGCTGCCTGAGGGACAGGAGACTGTGCTTTGTGTTCCGCTTTGCTGTGCATCTGCTGATACTGGACACTTCTTAGGAAGTGGGAGCCCACGAATGAAAACAGGAGGGAAGGAGGGATTGAGGGACCTCCCTCATAGGGAAGGATGCAGGTAATGCTCACAGCCTGTTGGGCTGTAGTTTCACGACCCTGAGAGCCTGACCTGCTGTTGAGTCTCTGGTAATGGGCAGAGGAGAGCATGGAGGATGGTCTCTCTCAGGAAGGTGTCTGTAAGAAAGCTCTAGTAAAGGAGGGCTGAGAAAGGTGTGCTGACAGTTCTCTGCATGCTGGCTTACGTGGGTAATGACTTCCCTTTAGCATTGGCTTGGATTTGGCTCAGTATTTTTTGAGAAGCAGAGCTCTATTAGCTGTGAGAGAGCTGTGAAAGGCTGAGTTGTGTATATGGACATATTCAGCCTATTAATTTTCTTTGTTCCTGCCTGGTTCGAAATGCAGCTTGCAGATCTGTTGTAGATGGGTTTTGGAGGGCTTTGAGTTGGCCTTGTGCAGTGCTTCCACTCCTGGCACATTTGCTGATTGGAAAATGCAGTGATTTACATGCGAGCTGGACTTGCTGAGTGGCTCTCCAGAGAGAGAACCAGCAGACTCTCTAGAGAGCAGAGGCACAGGCTTCCCTCCTGCTCACACAGCCAGTGTGTGAGGTAGGTGTGGAGCAGTCCTGGGCTGCACGTGTGCTGGCGTGTCTGCAGAGCGTGGGCCTGCACTCATCCCTGTGGGTCACCGTGGCTCACCGGGCTGCCTTCCACGTGCATTGTTCTGTTTTGCCCAGGGACTCTGATAGGTGCTGGGACACTAGGCAGTTTGGGGATTTGGGGATCACTGAGTCACAGGGGATGAGCCAGCCATTGCATTTGTCATGGCAGACCCTGTTGTGCTTATGGATCAGCCTCATTGAAAACCTGAACTGTGAAGTGTTTTATATTAATTAGTTTAAATTAGTTGTAAATCAGATTCATATCCTGCCCATTTTTCACTGTCAGAGTGACAGACCTCAGCACTGCGCCAGGCTGCCCAGAGGCTGTTGGAGCTCCATCCTTGGGGATGTTCGGGACCATCGGGACACAGGCCTGGGCAGCCAGCTCTGGCTTATGCAGGGGGTGGGCCAGGTGACCTCCAGAGGCTCGTGCCAACCTCAGCTCCTTTGCAATTCTGTGGAATAATATTTATACAGGCTCCTGGAAGCTTAGGTGCTTTCATGCAATCTCTGAATATCAGTGTGTATAGAAACTTACAGCCCTTTGTAGCGGAAAATATTTGTGAATGAAATGTACCTCTTGTTTGTTTCAGTTTGGGTTTCTTGAGAGTCAAATGTTTCCCACTCAAATCCACAAATATTTTCCTTTCTCGGTGTCCTTGGATGAAAGCAAAACTTGCTGCTCCTTAAATCTTGTTTGCTTGAATCAAAAATGGAATTTTGGAAAAAAGATCCTTGAGGAGTGTCTTTTTATACTTTAAAATACCAGGGGGGGAAAGAGGTTGACATGTGAAACTGCTCTTTGCAGTTCCAGCATTCTTCTCTTTTCAAGTTCTATTCAAGTTCTGTGACTTGTGATTGAGTCAATTGGAATTAGAAGCTTCCTACTGAGATGACATTTTGTCATGCCTTAGAAATTGTCAAAAGAATCTTGTGTTCCTGCAAATATCTCAATGTGTGAGATAAAATCCCATATGCCTCAAGATAAATAATTCTGCATGTAGTCACTGCAGCCTAACCTTTCATCTTTGAACATAGCTCTTGTGTGCTGTGCTGGGCAAAGCCTTGTGCCTGAGGAATGAATCCCGAAGGATTTCAGGGCCTCAGGAGCCTGTGTGGCACTTTGCTTTACTGAGACACACTTTTGGGAAAGGGAAACAAACCCAGTTCTGAGTAGGATGGAACTGGTTGCTATGGACAGGATGAATTCCTGTAAAGCACAGCCTCACCTGTACACATCAGGTAAGGAATAAGCCAAGGTTTGCCACAGTAATGCCGTGGTGAAGTGCAGCTTGTACTGTCATGCATAAACTGTCTGTCTATGATAACTGTTTCAGACTGAGCCATGTGGGAGGTTGGCTTTTGTGCCTTGTGTTTACGTGTTCCTGATGGGTTTGTTGCTCTGGAATGATCTCCTTTGAGGGTGTCTCTTTCCTGGAACTGGAGTGTCATGTTAACAGATCCATGAGATGGGGCTGCAGAGGCCTCAGGAAGATGTTATTGCTCATGGTCAGCAGGAATTATTGTGGAGGAAAAGGGCTGTGATTTTCCCTCCCTCCCTGGCCTTGGTGACAGCAATGACACGTGGGAGTACAGGACTGGATTTCTCTAGTTTGCATTTGAAGCAAACCCTAGACTTTGGAAGCGATGGCAGTGCAGAGTTGTTGGGGCAGTGTCAGTGTTGTAGGTGGCTGCAGTTCGATTTCAGGTGACATTTCTTGTTGAGTGGCCGCAGCGGTGAGGCCGTGCCCGCTGCTCATTCGAATTCCGCACTGTGCTGGCACAGCCAGAGACGTTCCCTGGGCCCAGGCTGTCCCCACGGAGCCCCTGCCAGGACTGGTGCCGGGGAGGGCTTCCAGAGCCGTGTCCCTTGATCGCTCTGGTTCCCAGCTTAGCTCCCGGAGCAGCACTGGAGCACCGCCTGCCGTGGCACTGCCAGAAGGACCAGGGCACTGGTGTGCAAGAGAGGCAGCTTGTGCGTGGCTGTGGCTCCTCAGCTGAGAGATGGAAAGGGGCAGTGGGGGCCGGGCCAGGCTGCTCAGGGATGCACTCCTGGCCTCATAACCTCCAGCCCAGCCCACTGTGTACCTGAACCTGGAGGCTTTATGTAAAAAAACCCTGGCGTTCCTTGAGAAGATGCACCCTTTGTCACCACCACTGAACACGGACCCCTTAAATGAGAGGTCTGTTGTTTCTGCTCTGAATAGTCTGGTTACATAAAAGCCTCACTCTGCCATCTGAGTGTGAGAGGGGCCTCCCTTGGTCACAGCACTGACAGTGTCTTAGCAATAAGCAATTCAGAATAGTGGCTTTTTTATTGACCCTGAATTGTTTCTATAGACTCTAAGTGCGCTGGCTTCAGTGATAGCATGTAAACCTTAAGTGATGATTAAAAAGTCCAGGTGAGGAGGCATTTCATAAGTGACAGGGCTTGTATATCTACTTGTGTGGCAGAATATCAAAATAAGCTGTGGTTCTCAGGAGGTCAATTGATTTTTATAACAGCCTGCATTTTAAAGCTGCTTTTGATGAGTTATCGGCATGTTTTGATCACTAGTGCTGACACTAAGTAAATTCCAGTTTTACTATAAAATGAACGTAAGGGCATTTAAGGAGGCTTGCATTCACATGAGGGCCTGAGGGAGACAAGGAGTGTTGGTTTTAGCTGTGTCCCCCTTCAGAGATGGCTCTGTCTCCCCTGGCTGTTGCCCTGTCCTCTCAGGGTGGTATGCCGGCAGTGCAACCCATAGTTCTGTAGCTGCCTCTGGGAAGGGGGGATCAGCATTCCTTGGGTTCCGTGTGAAGGGCTGGCCGTTGGAGGGCACTGTGTAATGGGAAATGGGAACTCGAGGTTTTCCTCTGCTCCTGCACAGAGGCCATTTTCCTGGGAGGCAAACATGGACTGTGAGCCCCACACCTGTTGATGAGCAGGCACCTCACCCCCGGGGCACAGTTTGTGCTGGGAGTTACAGTTAACAGATCTCTGATGGGATTTTTTTTGTGTTCTGTTTTGAAAATATCACCAGGCATGGTATGAGTGCTGAATGAGCTTATCTGTCAGAAGGGAATCGGTGTTACATCTTAGGATGTTGTGGGAAGAATTCATCCCTGCAGCTTCTAGGCTGGAGGAGTGTGTCCAGTCAGTGAAAGGTTTTGTGAGAGATAACACTTATCCTTTGTGAACCAGACACAGCTCCTGGTGTGAGGTGGGCTGCCTGCACAGGTGCTCTAGGATCCAGAGACCACATCGGAGGCGGTGCTGGAGGTGCAGCCTGTTGGCAGCTCACTGATTTCTGCTGGACTGGGCCGAACTGACAGCCTCTCAGTCCCAGAAGATTGGATGGGGCCAAGACCTTTGCTTAATTAAACTCTGTGCAATATAAACTGGGACTTTCTGGGCAAGCTGGAAACTTCCAGGCCTTGCAGCAGCAGCAAGGGCTAGATTATCCAACAGCTTCAGTCAACAGAAAGTCGTAGATGTGATAACAATATGCAGAAGTAGTTTGATTTAATTACAATTAAATTTTGGTGTTGGTAAACAGAGAAATCTAATTTACTTCCATAAATTTCTCCATCTTTTGCTTTCACTGCTACTTCCTCATAAATGTTTCATTGTGTTGAATAGGAGGGTTTTACTGTAGCAGTAGAAGTACTGCTGGGCAGCTCTGTCCCCTTGCGGAGAGAAGTGCAGTGTAATCTTGTGTACACTGTTATTTTGGGTAAGCTGGGTAGGAATGTGGTGCGGGTTGGGTGACTCCTACCTCAGCACTGGGAGGAAGGAATGTGGTTTTACTGCTGGCATGCTCAGCTCAGGACTGGAGCTGCTGCCAGGTCAGTACTAACACCTGGCAGGGTTTACCTGGGACTGGAACTGTGGCTTTCAGAAGTATTTAACACGCTGTCATGCCAACTTTTTCCAGCATGGGGTTCTTAAGCTGCCCAGTTTCTAGTGCTGGAGTGTTCCCTTCCCCTGCTCCCACTGTCTTTTCCTCTCCTCTGCCAGAAAGAAGGAAGAAAACCAAATCCTTAAGGAAAGGGATTGTTTTCTGTAGAGAACTAGTAATTAATTTTAAAATAAGACATGTGGCTAAACTGTACAAGCCTGGAAGCTAATTGCAGTTAAAATAGTTAAAACTAAACCAGCCTACAAAAACAACTCAAAACCCCAACAAAATAAATCCAGAAACTTGATTTCTGAGATGGATTATGGAATGTATTGAAATGTGTTATGTCTGCCAGGTGATGTCTTGACTGAGCAGCAGACTCGGTGTGTGTATTTGTAATTGCTCAATTTTTTTCCTCCCTCCATTTGACCATAATTCCTGTGCTCTGGCAGGCTGTAGGTGTTTGTCAGAATCCTGATTTCTAGGATTTAGGAACCTTGCCTGTAATCAAAATAAGTATCTCCAGTCGTGAGAACACTGGCTATTCTGAGGAATCATTCCATGACTGGGTTGGACTTTGCCATTAAGCCATAGCACCTTATTTTTGTGCTGGACTGCATGGATCAGTGTGCCAGCTCAAGTCAAGGTTTCCTGTTTTCATGTGGTTTATCTGCTGGAGAGGAGCAGAACAATTTGGAATGGAGAGCACAGTCGTGCTGTCTACTCTCCTTTGGCAGATCCTGGTGTTGAATAATACTGGCTTGAGGGTGGAAATATGTTCCTGTAATCTGTGTTGGTTTTAATTGAAAGCAGTTCAAAGTCTGACTCTCTTTAAGCATCTTCATATTATATAGATGATCACACTGAATTCATGGTGAGATTTTGTTGTAGAGATGGGAGTGATGATTAGTGTGCTGGAGAAGATATGGGATGACTGCCTCATGGATGGTCTGTTTGGTGTGGTAAGATCTGTTTTTGGCCTCTTCCTGGTGGCACTGGGTGTAATGTTTGGGGCATGCTGCTCTGGAAGCCATGTGGACAGAAATGAAGTCCCCACAGAAGTGCAGGGTTTTGGGGTGGCCAGGCTGAGACCATGGGTGACAGAGACAGCCCAGGTGCCTGGGAATGAGGCTGTACTGGCTGCTCCCATCAGAGGTACTTCAGCCTGTTTTATTCCCATAAACCAAATGTGGATCTGTGGTTGGGTGTACTGCAGGGCTGCCTACTGTCAGTGCCTCCTTAGCACTGGGCCCTCGTGGTGCAGCTGTGTGTATACTGTACTGAGGACCTTCAGCTGCTGCTGGTTTTCGATAAGTGATAATGGCCTTCAGTTGAGGCTGATCTCTCTTGGATCCCAGGACACTTCTCCTGCACCTCTACTTGAGCAGAAGGAGTCGAGGCTGCTGGCTTCTGGAGCAGCTGAAAGAGAGATGCCACTTTGTGTTGTACACCCTGGGACCTCCCATGGCCCACTACAAATCTGCAGACAAGCGTCCCTTGTCTTTGCAGCGCTGATGAATTGCAGTAACTTCTGGAAAGGTGATGGAAGTCAGAGGTATGTGGCACGAGCTGCTGGGGTAGTGGTGGAGGGGGGTGTGTGAAGGGAGGTTAGGGCAGCTGCTTTGGTGGCTGTGAGCTGTGCAGTTGGCTGTGTGGGTCTCATGAATCCAGAGCTTCTGCTAGAATGCTGACCCTGATGAAGTCTGTGGCAAGTTTGTCTAAAAGCAGCTCATCTGTAGTCATATGGGAATGTGAAATGGATGAATTTCCTAACAAACAGATGGAGTTTTTAATCTTTCTTTAAAGATTTCTTGAGTTGACTGTTCCTGCTGGTTTTGGTAAAGGGAGTGGTAAGAGGGAGAAGTGGTGTTGGACAGAACTGTGAGTCTGGGCTTTGTGCTTGTGCTGATTCAGCCTCACTAACAAAGCAATAGCTTTGCTGCTCAGTGATGAGCAATGGACTTGCTTCTTTAACCTCTGTTCTTGGTACAGTGATGTTCAGCATATTATAAAATATTGGCTTGGCCGTTGTTTGTAGCAGTTGAGCTGAAAGAACTTGAAAGTGCTCTGTCTTGGACAGGTCTTGCTTTAGTGAGCTGAGTGAGAGCATAATGCAGTGGTGTATGTGCAACTCTATTCTATAGCCTTGGGAATGGTGTCACTGTTTTGAGTTCAGGGTTGCAGGATCACCTCCGTGCCTCACTCAGTATGTGCCTTCCCCCCTCCCTTTGTTAAAATGCAGTCTTAGTGCTAAAGTTTGCACCCACCCCAGTGGATGGCTGGATGGACAATCGAGCTGGAGAACTGCCCGATCCAAGGAGTGCTGCGTTGGGCAGCTTAGATTGCTGTGTGCCACAGTGAGGGGCACGTTCCTTGCACAGCCTGGGCTTGTTTTGGATAAGTGGTGGAGGCAGATGTTTGGGTGGGTGCCAGAAAGGCCTCTGTGTTTATCCTCGCTGGCTGTTTGGTTTGTTTCAGTTCCATATGGTCAAGTTCGGTCACTTACTCATTTTATTCCTTATTCCCAGTGTCCATAGAAAAACATTCAGTCCTCAGGGTTAGGTAAATTCCTGTGCATGCCTGGCTTGGACTGTGTGTGAATAACACCACTCCTGCTACCGTGGCCCGAGGAGGCACTTCTCCTTTCCATTCCCTGTGGGAGGGAACCTTGCTGTGTGGTTTTCCCTGGCAGGGTGGGCTGGTCCCACAGCTGTGACACACCTGGGTCCTGACAGTGTCCCTGGGGGTGACTTGAGGTCCCTGCTGTTGGAGCAGGGGTGTGTTGGGGAGTGCAGTGAGTGGGATGAATCCTGTTTCCTGCCTTCTCTGTGGCAGTGCCTCCTTGCCTCTACAGCCCGGCAGGAGGGCTGGCTGCTCCTGTGCTGTCCTCGCCTCAGCTGGCTCCGGTGCTGATCCTCCCCTACCGGTCATGCTTGCTAAGAGGCTTGTAGGAGACAAGGCAGAGCATTCATTCTCATTAAAAACTAGCTATTGGTAGCCTGAGAGTACCGGAGGGGTGTTCTCTTTCCTCATAAGCTGCTCTCTGCTTGTGCCCATGACATCAGCACTCCAACACTGCTGCTGGGTGCTCACTGGAGGTGCAGCGACCTGAGAGCTGGGCAGGAACAGGGACAGGCTTCCCCTGGCCACCGGGGAGGCTGGCTGAAGGTCTGGAAACCAGGGCTGGATGTAGGCCTGAAGGAGAGATAATGGCAGTCAACCTGAATGGATTCTTCTCTTTTTAAGGTAGCACTATAGATATTTTTTTCCAAGTTTTCTTCTTTGTGCAAAGTGGATTATCTTGATATTTCTGTTGCCTCTCTTATCCAGAAGTTACCTTCCCATTCTGTGTTCTAATTAGCACGATAAAGAACACGTGTCATTTTCGTCCCCTGTGTTGAGGTTGAGATTTCACTTATCCCTGTTTAGGGGCCAGCTTCATCCCAAGGGCGGTGGCTGTGCTACTCTGGAACCCCAGAATGGGAGAGGTGGGTGCAGCAAAGGCCGGCAGACCCCCCTGTCCTGCAGGTGCTGTGCTGGGCAGGTCTGGCCATGCTGGGAGCAAGGTCAGAGTTGTTTTTTCCAGTGACATTCTGCAGCTGTACTAGAGGCTGTGCCAAATCAAGTCACACAGTCAGGTTTTGGTTGTGTCTTAACTAGTTTCTGTTGTAGTTTGAATGTCAAATATTATAAACCAAACTGTGCTAAGTGGTTTCAGGCTGGGTGTGGTGCCAGGTCATTGGTCACCATGTTCCTGCATACTCCTGATGCAAGATCCTGACAGAGCCCCTCTGGAAGCTGTTGAAACCATGGGCCCTCCACAACTGTTAGTGACTGGCCTCAAAGTCCCAGAGTTAAGATGCTGGAGTTTGTAGCTAATGTGTTTCCAAGTCTTATGGTGACATTCCCATGTGATGTGCCTATCTGTGTCACTTTTTTTCCTTAGAATGTTGTCCAAAATTTGGCTTGGAACTAGCACATATTTTAAGACATTTCAGTCACAGCTTTAGTCACTGTTTCGATTTGTTATTAAAGAAATGCCTCTTAACACTGCTTGAATTGATTTAGCAAAAACACTGAGTGGTTTCTTCAGCCTGCTGACATCATGAGAATTTACCTTTAATCCCTTGTGCTGCTGTCATTTTATTTTGGGTCAGTTCAGTTCTGAGCTACTTGTACCTGCATTTGTGTTTCTTCGTTCCACTCCAGTGGGCGATGGTCAGCTGTAATTCGGTGCAGGTACCCGGACCCTGGGCCAGTGCATGCTGCACAGCTCCCAGCAGCTCTCTCCCAGTGTCTGTGCCCTACAGCGGGTGAAGCTGTTGTTTCCAATTCCCAAAACTCGGACAGGGAGTAGATCCCGTGTGAGAGGGAGGTCAGAGGTGAGTGCCAAAATGGCTGTTGCAGCCTGTAACTGGGGAGGGAAATCACTAAGCACTCACCACTTTTAGTCACCTCTCTGTGTCAGATGCCAGAATGATGGCATTTGGGAAGTGAAGGTGGGGTCCCCAGCCCGGTGTCACTGCAGGCTGGAGCACACATGCCGATAGGTAGCCTTTGATAAGGCTGGAATGTGCTATAGAAACTCCGTGTGTCATTGCTAACTGTTGCTATGGAAACCGGCTGGGTTTGGTGGTTTAGCACTCGGCATCTCCTGATGTTTGTTGGGGACGTGAGGCAGTGCTGTAGCTGGTCCCCAGCCTGGAATCGCACGCCAGGGCTGGTGGACACCAGGCTTGTCACACAGGTGTTGCTGGATGTGTGAGCTGGGGTAGCTGCCATCAGGAGGTCAGAGAGGCTCTAGCTGTGTCCTGGGGCTGGCGTGTCTCCCCAGGGCATCCCCTGCAGGCTTGTCTCGGTTGGGCGCTGGGGCTGCCATGGGGATAGGCTGACCCCGAGGGCTGGGCCACTGTCTCTGTCCTGGAGGCCAGAGTTGCAGGAACTCCCTGCCTCCCACAGCTGGCCTTCGTTCCAGACAGGTTCTGTGGGGAAGACAGCTTGTCAGGAGGAACATGTGTGGGTTTGTGCTCCCTGTGAGTGTGCTGTGTCCAAAAATCCAGGACCTCTGTGTGATAAAAGGTGTTCACAGCTCTTAGAGGGCTTCCTGAGCTCCTCTTGCTCTGGCATTCACCAGGTCCTTGTGTTTCCTGTGGAAATGGCTGGTGGTCTCGGTTCTGCTGCCCTGCTGTCCTCTCACTCGTGTCCCTGGGGCTCAGTTTCATGGAGAAACTTCCCTCTCCTCCTCCCCTTCCTAATATTCCATAAATGCTTTCAGTGCTTGAAATATGCATTAGAGGCAGGACATGACAGCATAGGACAGGGAGTAAATTGGTTTACTGTTTTTTAGAGTTTTCTAACCTCACTTGTAGTTTTTAGGGAAGGCTAGACAAGGAAAGAAGATGTCCAGATCACTGTTTGAGAGCTGGGAATGTTGGAAGAGAGAGCACTTTGCTGCTTACCAGCATTTGTGTTTTCTGAAGCTGTTACCTGATGTTTGGAGCAGATTTTGCTGCAGTGTGGTCTTGCATACTGGACAAATACCGACACATGGCATGTGTTAGGTTGTAGTAGTGGTGGAGCCCCAGCCCATCTTCAATGGGAGCCTGTTCAAGGAGGCAGCTCTGTGCCTCTGCAGTTTGGGCTCTGCAGCTCCAAGCTGGCTTACTCCCTTTCCTTTGTATAGCATGGTCACCATTTAGCAGCAAAATTGGACTTTGTGTAGATCATCTTATATCTGAAAGGGGTTCTGACTTCATTTAAACCTGTCTGGATTTGTTCTTCAGACCTGTGTTAATTTGTATGATCCCAGGAGCTTTTCACTGCTGTACTTCAGACACTGTAATATGCATTTGTGTTGTTGGAAGAAAACTCCTGTCCTTTATTCCCAAGGTTGTTAACTGAGCTCTCTAGAAGTCCTTGTGGTGTCAGGAGCACCCAGCCCTGTGTGTGCCTCATCATCTCTGCGGGTAGCAGTGCGATGCACGGTCAGGGATAAGCAGGTAGAGGCAATCATTTCTTTACACATCTGGTTGCTGTGGAGGCTGATCCACTGCCTGTAACTTGCCTGAGGAATTCAGCATTGCCGTGCCCTCTGCTCCCTTCCTTTTCTGCCTCTGTGAGGGACACGCATTTGTGCTTCCCAGGGACAAGGTCCTGCTCTGGGATGCTGAATGACTGACCCTATTGCAGTGCTTCTGCAAAACACGGATTCTGAATGTGCCTTTTGTCTGGGGCATCAAGCCCCAGTTTGCATCCAGAATGCCTGGCAGGACACAAAGTGCAGCCTTTGTTTTAGATAATGAGTGGTGAATATTTTAACGAGGGTTTCTTAGTCTAGTCAGTGTCAAGTACCATTTCGGGAACAAGTGACTGAGCTAACCTCTGAGCTTGGTCCAGCAACAATCCATTTATTGACAGAATTTCACAAATTTTGAAGGATTTCCCCATAAACAATTAATACAACTAAAAACCAAAACAAACAGCCACCCCAAATCCAACAAGTAATGCAAGCAACATTCCACCCCCCCCAAAACCCTTCCAAGCCTTCCACCATCAATATATATGCAAAAAACTACTGATACAAACAAAAAAAAGCACTCATCATCACTATCAATGTGTTTGATTTTCTTTAGAGTCTGTTCTTTTACATTGTGTAAAAGACAGGCATATTCCATTAAAAGAAAAAAGCTTTTAAATTAAGGTAGTACTTACTTTTCTTCCTCTTCAAAATCACTTTCAATACATGTATGCATAGGAGAGAACTTCTGCAGCTGAATTACTCAGTCTCCTGCGCCGGACATATTCTTGTTATTTTTTAATTTTTTTTTAACTCCAGTTATTTTTCACACCACCTTAAACTCTGTTCTCATCTTTGGCTGTTCATGACATATCCCTGTCTGTGAGTGGATGCTCTGGAGAAGTGAAGATGATTTCCACTGTGAGATTTGGCCTTCCAGCCAGGAGGGGCTGTGTTTGCTCTGCTCAATTGCCCAAATCTAGTCAGCCTTAAGCCTGGATTAGTAACTGAACAGTTTTCTCATTGTTTGTGAAACACCACAGTTCTCGGGTGGTAGAGCCTGCTAGCCCTAAGCTATCCATTTATATGACAAATAAATGCTCACAATGAGCAAAAAGAGTCAAATCTTTGTCAAGGGCTGCTGTGTTTGTAAAGTGAGCAGGAAAGGAAGGGGGAGAAGGAGGTGGAACATGGTGTGCTAGTGGGCTGGAAACAGCAGGACTAGGACTACAACCAAGATCCAACAGCCTGACACAAGCTGTTTCTAGTGAGAGCAGATCCCTTCTCCATTGACTTGGCCTTACTACTGGTTTGAGTGGCAGGTTTTTCTCCCCTAATCCGGGCAGACACTGTAATGGAGTGATTCTTCCCCCAGATGAGAAATTATTGGGCCTTAATGGACAAAAGGTACTACTAGAGGCTGTGACTTGTTAGTCTTTAAAAAAAAGGAACTTGATCAATATGGAGAAGCCAAAGGAGTGAACTGCTGGAGTGACTGACAACACCACTCACTGAAATGTTAATGTGTTTGGAAGAATTTTTTCACCAGGGGAGGCTGGAAACTCATACAGTAACATTAATTATTAACTGCAGCCAGGAGCTGGAAGATCTAATTTAATTTCTGGTTGGATAATAGGATGATTCATGTAACAAAACTGTGTCAGAAAATGAAGTGTCTCTGTGATAATTGACATTGCTAAATTCTGCTCTGAGCTTCATTGCAGGTAAGCTACTGCAACAGCTAAAAAGTGAAAAATACAATCTGAATCCCCTGCAATGTCAGGCTGTGATCCACAGGAATTAGGAGTTACTGCCTTCTGCAGTCTGAGCAAAACCACCTTCCTCAGCCTCTGTGCTTCTGCCCCCAGCACCCTTTGCTCGTTGAGGCAGCCTCTCACACAAGTGAATCCATTTTACCCAGCCTCTGTTGAGCAGTAACAAGAGCACTGCGTCACATCAGGCACTCCATGGGCTGTTAAGAGTGGTGACTTGTGGGTTCTGGTATGGCAGAGTAATTGCAATGTAACCAGCTCTTCCTCTGGCAAACCCTTCTCCCAGCTGGCTGAGTGTCCCGCACCCAGGGTACCTGAGCCTTGTGTATTTCTGAGATTAAAGAAGTTCAGAGGTATTTCAGGTTTTGAGTCGCACTGGCATTTTCTTGTCAGTTGGTGTAATTTTCCTGCTCTCAAGGTTTTTCCAGCAAAGCCTGTTTAAGCAGCTCCCTGTCCCATCTTCCTCAGGTGAAACAGCCAGTGGTGCAGCTCTGGGCTGTGGGTGTTTGCTGTGGAATTGATCCCTGGAGTTATCTGGGCTAGAAATGAGCCTCCAATCACAGTTTATTGTTGGATTACAGTTTTATTGAATGTGTGTTGTGTCATTAAACAGTGCAACTACTGATGGTTTATGGTCTGGAATCATTAAATATCTAACAAGAATATAGATTGTGATTACATAAACATGTTTGTGTGGTCTGTTGGCAACTAGCTGGGCTAGGGGAGTGAATGCAGTTCAACCTCCCTTGTTGAATACAGGATCTGTGCTTGCTCTGCAACATCTTCCACTAGACCAGGTTGCTCCAAGCCCTGCCCAGCCTGGCCCTGAGTTGGGAATATCATTAACCAGAGTAACATCGCTGCTGAATTCGGGTGGCGAGTGGGTATGTCTGCTGCATACTGATGGAGGCTTTTGGATAAATTGTTGGATTTTTGTGGTTTTTAATTGTCTGAAATTACACCTGATTTGTGTGCCATTTCACGTAGGAAAATGAAGATGGTTGTATGAAGTGTAAAGCATCAATTTTCACCTTTAAAAAGTTTGAATGTTAAGGGCCTAGTGCAGTTCATGAGCTCAAAAAACACCACTTCAAGATGTTTAATATGTTGGGGTTTTTTTAATAATTAAAATGTAAGTGTATCAGAGATTGATTCAGTAAAAGGTAAAAACCTTCATGTTGTGCTAGAGCAACTTCTTTGAAAGCAAGTCCTCCTGTCTGGTCCTTCTGTGAGTCCTTCCTGCAGGCTGCTAACTGGGAGTTCAGACCCTTTCTTGTTACTGGATGGGGTTGTCAGACATCCGCTGGGGACATGCATGTTTAGTGGCTCTCTTTTGCCTAGTAAGTTTTGAAGTGCTGCTGGAAAGTGATGGATCCATGTGGGCCCTGACCTGAGGATAATGAGGATTTGAAATCAAACCAACCTGCCTTGTGCTTTTGCCAGTGTCAGGGCCAGTGTCCTGACACTGGCAAAATCCTACACAGAGAATCATCATTCCTTTGCTTCATGGTAGTTTGTGTGTGTCAGAAAGTGGGGTACTTGTTTAAATAAAGCCTTGATGTTTTAATTAATCAGTTTGGTTTCTGTATCCCCAGAGGGAAGAAAAAGAAGTTCGGTCAGACTTTGCTTTAGGAATTTTCTGTTGAAATTGGCAGTAAATGTTCAGTTTGAATGCAGCTGGTCTTGGTGATGGTCTGTCATGCAATATCAAGATCAGGTGTGGTTTTTGGGATGGTTTTGTTGGTTTTTTTTTAATTTTTAAAGCCGAGTCCATATAGGACTGTGACCTGACCACTGTCAGGTCACAGATTGCTGCAAATGCACCAGTTACTCCCAGTCCAAGCTTTGTTCATGTTTGTAGTAGCAACATGTACCAAATGCTTTTCTTTTTTTCTGCTCCCACCAAAGATGAAACACTTGTGTTGTCTTGTCCAGAGAACAGCAGATCAAGGTTTCCTTTGGAAAGAATTTCCTAGGCAGTAAGTGCATGGCATGTACAGATGATTCAGCAAATATACCCTCCTGCCCTTAGGGTGGAGGTGGACATTGTGGTATCAGGCTGAAGGCTGGACTTGGTGATCTTGGAGGTCTCACCCAATTCTAATGATTCTGTGATTGCTGCATGAGACACTGGAGAGCTCAGTCAGTGAAGCTCTGCAGAAAACTATGTTTTGCTTACATGAATTTTTTAATGATGTAAGTAGATAGGTTTGAAAATTAAATAAGGAGAAAAAAGTCTTGTGCAGTACAGCAGGTCCATTAAATGAAAGTTCCTTTGCATCCTCTTAGATATTTCCAAAGTTCACAGGTGGCCTGATTCAACACGCTTGCTAAAATTGCTCAGGTGTATCTAACTGCATGGAGTTCAGTGGATTTCTATAAAAGCAGATCACAATTCACTGGGAACACTTAGTTCTTTAAACCATGTAGTAAAAATACCGTGTAAGCAGGAGGGCAGCACTGTGGTGTGAGCCTGTTTGTTGATGGTGTGCTTTCAGCGTTGGGCTGGGCATCTGGACTCCTGGTCCCCTGCGCTGTGGCTGATGCTCAGGTACCTTTGATCCTCGTGCACCACTCCTGGTGTCTGTGTTCTAACTTGCTCATTCCAGTTTTGTGTTCTCTTTTCTGCTGCTTTGTTCCCATGGAAGAGCAGCATCACTATAGTGCCTTGATGAAATTCTGCCTGGTGCTTTTTTCTACTGTGTCATTCCAGCCAAGGAAGACATGAATACAGTCCCTCTTCTTTAGAGGTCTGAAACAAGACCTAAATCACAATTGTAAAGCATTTACTGTTTTTCTGTTGTATGAGCTTATGAATACCATAGTTCTCCAAACTCTGCAGATCTTTTAATGGTTATTAAAAGAATAGTTACTGGTGTTTGCTTCATCTTATGATTCCTGCTGTGTGAAAATCCTTGCTCGGTCAGGACTGCTCTGGAGGACCAGGTGTGCTTCAGGAATTGACCAATGTATTGTAGTAGCCAGGAGGGTCTTTATGATCCAAACTGCATAGCCTTCTTTTCTCCAAAAGCTTTTAGGTTTAGTTTCTCTAATTTTGCGGTCTGTGGAGAAAATAATGGGGTTTTTACAAATGCATTGCATCCTGCAGCAGGGGTTGAGAACTCTGTGGGTGAGAAAAGGGACAGTTTGATTTACACTTGGATTTGGTGAGGAGGACACATGAACACATGCAAGGACAAAGTTCTAAGCTGGGTTCCTAGGCTGTGATGAAGCTGAAAGGAGATTTTAATGTTCCTGCTTGGGTCAGATGACTTGCAACCAAGTGACCTTTTAAGTTTGTTTTCTGTGCTGAACTTGCAGTGGAGATGGAGATTCAGGTTAAAGCCCTGGTGCATGGTTTTGTTTGCATTGCACAACTGAGATTTTATCAAACACTGTTGGCAAAATTGCCATTGACAATTTCAAGATTAGTAAGATATTGCAAGAATTACAGTGAAACCACATTCTGTGCTATGGCCTTCAGAAAGTCACTGTGATGTCCTCAGAGATCGAGCTGTTCCCTTGGGGTGCTCTCAGCTGCCTTCCCTGGGGGTGATGGTGACAGCCCACCAGCCAGGGCACCTCACTTGGATTCTCCCTCTTGGGCTGCCCAGCATTGCTTTATGTTAGGGAGGTGCCAGTCAGCAGGAGGGTGACGTGGAATAGCTTCCTGAAGTACGTTTTTTTCACTCAGCCATATGTGGATTGGTTTAATCCACCAAATCAAAGTAAGGATCAGCTCAACTCTTCTGCCGTTGAACTTGGTTTCAGTTGCTGGGAGATTTAGGAGAAACCTAACATAGTTATTAGGCTTGCTGTGGGCAACACTGGCCTTTAAGTAGGTGACGTGTACTTGCTTTTGCTTTGGAATTGCAGATCCTGGTCAATTTTCTCCCTGCAAATGGGAAGAATTAAGAGCATTGTGTGTTTGGGTGACTGTGTGTGTGCAGCACACCAGGCTGTGTGTCTGAATTTTCATTCAGGAAACCAGAAGTGCCACAGTTAAAACATTGCCTTAAAGGTTTGTTGTCTTTTCCATTTGGATTTGTTTTGCCACCAAAACACCGAGTTAAAGATCTGTTATCTTTTTTAGTACGTTATGTTTTGCAAACTTTCAGATATAATAAAACTAGAGGTGAGGTGTTCAGTGGATGAAACCGGATTCACAGAGTCTCTAGGTGCAGGTAACATTCCAGTGGGATCTGGTTTCTCTCCTAGTACTTAGTGGAAATTTACCTCACTGGCTTCTATCATGGGTTGGAATCAAAAATGTCTCTACACACGGAGAAGGGGAAAAAAAGCCAAACTGAACCCAAGCACCACTCCCCCACGTGGCTGAGGTGAAGCTCTCTGCAGGTGAAGGCCCATCTGGCTGGCCTTTCCCCTGGTTGCCGCGGTGACGGCCGTTCATTGCCTGGTCGGCTGAGCTCGCGGGCGGCGGGCGAGCGGCGGTGCCTGCGGAGCTCCTGGCGCGGGTCCGCGGTAAGTGACTGCAGCTCCCGGTGCCGCGGCGGGACCGCGGGGTGCGCCCGGCCTCCCGCCCGGCTTCGATACTGCACCTTTGGGAAAGCGCCTTAAATGGACAATCTTCCTGCTCTGCGTGACAGCTGTTCAAATATTGGTTTGCATTGATCCAGCCGTTGTGCCTTTCACACTTGTCTGTTCGTTTGAACGAGTCAGCCTTCTAATTTTATACCCACATCGATTGTTATTTCAGGCTGTTCTCTTAATGCGTACGCTACGTGTGTCATGGGATTGTCTGTCCTGTTGGAAGTTGACATCTGCAGCTTTCCTTCTTGCGCCAGGCTGGATTGCTGGGACTTTGTTTCAGTGTGCATTCGGAACATACAGATGTGCATTCCAAATCTTGTTTGGGTTGGTTTTATGGGGCTTCTGCGTGGGTGTAGCTGGTGCTGGCTGAGCTGCATCTCCTGCAGCCCCCTTTGAACGGGCAGCATTTCACCCTGCATGTGGGGGAGAAGGCAGCTCGGGACGCTGTGTTTGGCTTGTGTTCTTTGTCTTCTGCTGTCACAGCTCTTCTCTAAACTCCCCAGCTCCAGGGTATTTTACTAATCCGAGGGCAGGACTTAATAAGTTTTCTTTTTGTCAATGCTTTAATGGGTCTTAGAAATTCCTTGACTTTCCAGAGCAACTGGAGAAAGTGAATGTTGTGCGTCTTTAACAAAGAATTAACAAAATGTGAATCTTGCAGATAAATATACATACAAAAGTCTCCTAAATCTGGAAATGCATCTGTTTTCTGTCACCTTTTCTGAGGTGAGTTGAGGTTTGTTCACTGTTGATGAAGTCTGGGTTTTGATCTATAGTAGGCTTCCAGTTCCACAGCTTGGTTCCACCTAAATAAGACGAGTCCTCTGAAATGGCACTGTGAACTGCAGCTAAGGGAACATAACCTGTTCAGAGGTTATCCTTCAGCAAAGAGGAGGACTCTGTAACCTTTGACATGTTTTGGGAAGGCAGGAATATGTAAACTCGATGTTAATGATTGGACAGAGCAGAAGTCGGTGTGGATGTGAGGCGCAGTGGAGCTCAGCGCTAATAGGTAACCAGGCCCTTCAGGGCAGGCAGCTGCAGCAGCCGGGGAGGCTGTGTTTGGGGGCAGGACTGCAGCGTGGGCAGGGACAGCTGCCCAGCTGCTCACAGCCCCACAGCCACCTCCACCTGCAGGCACAGCCTCGCCAGTGCATTGAATCACGGTGCTCAGGACGGCACTGCTTGCAATTCCCGCTTGTGTTCTGCGCTGTCGGTGCCAAACCTGAGCGAGGCAGGAATGCAACTGCAGCATCTGCTCTGGGCTGCACGGAGCGCAGCCTGGCTTCTCAAAGCAGGAGCCACCCAGGGTAGCGAGTGGCAGCACCTGGAGCCCCTTCCAGGCTCACTATGCTCTGGGCAAGGTTGAAATAGATAGAAAAAGTTCTCTGTGGAGTGAGCTGAACTTCTCTTTTGAACTGTGCTTCAAAAAGCAGCTTAGGATATGTGCTTTATAAAACACAGGGGATTCAGTGGAATACAAAAATTGCAGAGTCAGGTGTTCACTTCCTGCACAGAAACTGAGTACAGTTTAATCTCATCACCAGACAAGTGTTTCTTTCTGCTATGTAATTTCAATTCTGAGCAGAACCAAAGATTCTTCCTTGGCAAATGGCAACTCAAGTGGCAAATGACTTCTGAAGCCTTGTCTCCCCTGAATTGTTCTCAGCCTGCTATTTCCCACCTCCTGATCTCTGTGATGTTGCAAGGAGGAAAATTTTGGCTGCTTGTGGAAGGATGATGGGGTGATGGGATGATAAGCAGGTGAGGGTGGGTGCTGGCCTCTTGGGTGCAGGGGGAGGGAAGGAGTATCCCAGTACTGTGTCCTGTAGCGTGCAGTTGCCTCCACTGCTTGCTGACTCAAAGGGATATTGGGCACTCTTGCCAGAAAATGGGAGTTTGTGTTGGGAAATTGCTCTTTAAGAATATGTTAGGTGATTGATCACTGATGGAAGTTTTTCTGTCAGGATACTTCACTGCCGGTAAATTGTGCTCTGCAGCTTTTGTGTGGATCAGATCGTGCTCAGTTTGAGTCTGAGTGTGTGCTCACCAGCATCAGTTCATGTGAGACCTGAAGTTGTTCAGCTTCAGAGAGAACTCACGGTTATGCCATCGCTTCTGGCATCTCTTTTCTTTTTCAGATATGACCGGGTTAATTAAGCAAGTATTTTTTAGGGTCCAACAGAAGAACCTTCTTCTGAGGCTCCAGCTGGGGACCTGTCCCTCCCCCGCTTCCACTTTGCATCTGATGCTTGGGAAGGGTGTCCCTGGTGGCTCAGCCAGGGGTGCTGGAAGAGGCCCTGGCTTCCCTGGGGCTGGCTCCTCCCCAGGGAGCCTTGCTCCTGCAGTGCGTGTACCTGGTTCCCTGACTCGAGTCCCGCAGAGCTGTGCTGTGTCTCTGATCAGCCTTGTTAGCCTGCTTTGCTTGCTCTTGTTTGTTTACTTGCAAATTAGGACTCCAGCTGTATGGTTGTGATCCTTCAGCCTCGCTGTCTGCCGTGTCGGATCCTCGCTTCTCCTTAATCCTCCCGGTCTGTCTCCTTATCCCAGTCTCTGTTTCTGCTGGGGATCACTTCATTATTTGGGGTTTGGATCCTGGGTCTTCTTGCATGGAATTTTTCTGTGTTTAGTGATCTCTGTCACTGTGCCCTGGGTTTACAGCAAAAGCCAACCAAAATCCTACTTTTCTTGTACAGTCTTTTCAGATAGGGCGGGGTGGAAACCTGCATCAGGTAATTGGTACTCTTGTGAGTCTCAGGCTGTGCCCAGCCAAGCAATCCTTTATCTGATTTTTTGGTGGACAATGAGGTGAGATCACTTTGCTGCTGCTGTAATAATTTAACTCCTTTTCTACCGAGACAGAGCACACTTGGAGATAAAGGAAGAAATTGCAATAGAAGGACTCGGCAAAACTTAATATATATGGTAGATGTGGTAGACCTCAATACTAATTGAGGAGATGTTTTAAATATTTTTTTTAAACATTACATATATATGTATACATATTTTATGAGTATGAAAACTGGAACAAACATTTGCAAAAGCACTTGTTCTGCTTGTTAAATTGGAATATTGAGGAGAGGCTGAGAGCCTCCTTGGAGGAGGGAGCAGGGTCATGGCTTCTGGGATGCTTAAAGCAGATGTGACCCTTCAGGTATGTTTTTGAGAATCTACTTAGATCATCTGGAGCATCATCTTTTGCATCTTGCAAGATTCAATTAGGGATCCTCCAGTAGTGGGACCTCCTCTTGCCTTTTTTTCTCTTTTAGAGATGGGGGGAGGGAATTGTTTGTGTTTTTCTTTGATTTCTTTTAAATCAGTTAATATGCAGAGGTGCCCTCAGTGCAGGAAGAAGATGCCACTCTAACAAAGTTGATGTTGGACTTTGCCAGAGGGAATCTGGGTAGCGTTGTTAATATAGAAACAGCTATTGCAACTTCTGCTCTAGTTCTGCTTCAGTGACATCTGAACAGTCTGAGTTTCTGCTTGGGTTTTTCTGTGCTGTCTTCTCTTATCGAAAGAATTCTCTTGATCTCAGTTTGCAAGTTTTTATTGCCTTTTGTGTATTAAAGCTGCTCTAGAAAACCGGGCACATGGTACCTAGGAAAAAACTTCAGTATCCACTAATGTGTGTCCATTGAATCATTCTTTTTTCACATGATGTTTTGTTCACCTCTCAGATAAGCTTTGGGCTCTTTTGGGGAAAAAAAATCCGGTTCCCCAATTAGAAACTACCTTGCAGTGTTAAGTGCTACTGGGGAGAATGCCAAACACCAGGCTTACAGGAAGAATTTGTCTCAAGTGTTGTTTTAGTGCAGCCCAGTTCCTCGGGCAGGACATGTGCCAGGACAGGACTTGCCCTGCAGACAGGTTCAATTGAACGGCTGTTTTCTGATCCGCTGTCCGTGCCGCCTTCCAGAGGGGTGAGTTGGGCTGCCCAGGTACGGCTTTACTTTGAGGCTGGTCCTGACCTTCCTCGCAGTCAGAAAAATCTGTGCCAGGACAGCTGACAAAGCTGTGTCTGGCTTTCAGCTGCCTAAAGTAAACAGACCAGGAGAAACCTGTGGGAAAGCGTGATTGTTTTCGGAACGGGCTTCAAGGAACAGAGTTTCAAGTTACTGTAATTGAACCCAGTATCTTGCAGCTCTGGGAGGCTTATCAGAGGAGAGAGGGTATCACTGATATGGGGGATTGCAGAACCTGTTTTCTCTAGAAGACTTTCCAGGTTTCATTTCGGTGGCCTCTTTGTGTTGCTCAAACAGGGTGAAAAAAAAAAATAAAGTAAAAAAAGGCCATTTTTACTGATGTTCCTCAGGCACTTCATGTAATGAAGTGATAAACTGAGCATCAGGCTGATGCTCCAGTGATGTGCATCTGCAGGACGTGCCATTTGCCAGTGAACACTGATTTTGAGCTCTCCACGTGGATCAAGGTGGTGAGACAGGCTTAAAAAATTCATTATAAGGATTTATTTTTAACCATGCATCCTCGATTTTTACACCGCAGACATCTCTCATTACTAAGATGTTATGAATAATTTCCCTTGTGTTTGAAGAGTTTTAGTGTCAATGCAGAATGAATTTGTGGCATATGGATCACTTAGGATGTGAAATGGCCCTGTTCAGCACATACTCTTCTACTTTTATTGCTATTATTATTACAATATTATTGCTATGAGGTTTTACTGTTATCTACTCTTACTCTGCCTTTATTGAACTCTTAACAGCTCTGACTGGAGTTGAATACTCCTCATATTCAGATAAGCCTTCCAAGAGGCGGTTCTTTTCCAAATCCTCCCCGGGAGAGGCTCCTGCTATCTGCTAACCTCTTGCCAGCTGTTGACCCTCAAAAGACCTACAGAATAAACATTAAACTTTTTTTGTTTTTTTATCACAGGAGGAGTCTCGCATCCTAAGGGTGAAGGTGGTTTCTGGCATCGATCTGGCGAAGAAAGACATCTTTGGAGCCAGGTGGGTGTTGTGCAGCGGCCGTGATCCTTGGAGCACGATCAGCAGGGCAGGGGCCCCCCGAGGGCCGCAGTCCTGCAGGTGCTGGCTGTGCTCATGCAGCTCTGGCTGCTCCTGCCCTCGCCTTCCCTCCGCTCTGCCGGCGCAGGAAGCGGCTCAAAGCCCGGGCTTGCACAGCCCAGCCAGGTAATAGCTGGGGGAGAAGCTGGTTCTGAAACTACAATGAACCCAAACCCGGTAATTTGCTTTTTCTGAAAGGTATTTCAGGCTTGACATTCCTGCTGTCTTAAGCTTAAGCATGACAAAATGCTCTTCTGCAAATGTTCCAATCTACTTGGAGGGATTTTATCAGTTTGAAATTAGTGGTATCCAATTTTAGCTTTTATTGAAATGACTAATTTCTCAATGCATAAATGAGCCTCCCTGTGGGTTTTCCTGTATTTCTTTAATGATGCTTACAAATTGTTCATTAACTTGTGTATCTAGCTTAAAACTACATGAAAGGAGCACTTAAAAGTTTAATGAACTTTAGTATTTTGGGTGAAATTTGCGACAACCATTTGTTTGGTAGCTGTGTTCAGAATATGGTATGGCAAAGCTTTTTTTATTTTCTTTCTCCAGATGTGCTGTTTTGAATAAGATGCTGACCATAAACATTATTTTTGTCTTTCAAAATGCATGAAGCTAAATCCAAGCGTAACTTGTACTGAAACCTATTGATGTGGTCCGTAAGATATTTTAAGGAAATGAGTCTCAAGTCAGTAGGATTTCCATAAAAGTGGAGAGTTAAAAACATATTCCCTACATGAGTTTTAAAATTTGGAGGGATTTGAAAGCCGTTCAGATGTAGCACTTGGGGACATGGATTTGTGCTAGACTCAGTGATCTTAAAGGGTTTTTCCAACCTCATAGGTTCCTATGATTCTCCTAATAGTTCAGAAATGTATGGAATTACGGTTGCAGTGACACAAAGTAAGTATAGAATGTGGAGTGGATTAGTAGCTATGAGCACCCAGAGGTGGTGGTTAAATGTGTGGCATTTCATCCACACAGGTGCAGTGGAGGTGGGCATAAGAGGCTGGTCAGTGTCGATGTAAGGGGGGGGTCTGCAGCCTGCTTTATGTTTTGCCCTGTAAAATTACAAGTATGTGATATGTACTGATGGTGAACAGATACTGCAGGTTGGGATTTTGTGAATTTAATATCAGCCTGCATGTGTTAATGTCTGACCTTTATCGCCTTTTAATTTCCTTCCAACTTCTTAATTGAAGTGTCTTCATAAATTTCATCCTGAACTCAGATTGTGTGTATCCCTTAATGGTACAGCTGATGAGGTGCCTTAGCTACTGTATTTTGTCTTCTAAATAATGAAGTAAGTGAAATTTGTGGCTATCTGGAAGTGGAAAATTTAAAGTGCTTTTCAGTTAAAATTGCAGATGTTTTTCATTGTCAGGGAGCTATGCTTCTAATGGCATAAGAGCTTGTTAAGGGTTGCCCTCTGGGTCTATTGCTTTTACCTGCTCTTTTCTGAAAAGCCGTTTCTGTGGTTTGATTTCATGTGTCCAGGATCCGTGATGGAGCTGGAGAAGGCAGGCTCCAGGCTGCTGGTAGGATTGTGAGCCATGCTCTGTGCTCCTGTTGTGAGCAAGGCTGCTTGGCATGTGGCTGAATTCTTTAATTCATGTGTGTCCTGTCACTGTGATTCCCGATGGGAGGAGAGCACGTGGAGGGCTGTGGCTTTGCAGGTGACAAAGATGACAGATGTTTACCTTGTACCTATTCTTTGAAGTCTGCTATCAGTGTTTCTAGTCCACTTTGGGTTAGAGTACATCTGGTTTTAACTATTGGTAAAACTTGGGTGATAGCTGTACCCCTGGGGCTATCTCCTTCAGCACGTGTGCTGCCTTGGAACTGTTTGACTAACAGCCTGTTCCCCTTCTCCTATCGATGGCTCCCCTGATGAGCAGAGACCAATCCATTGCAGGGACTTGCTTTTATAAATTAATCAAAGCGTTTAAAAAAACTATCGGCCTCCTTAATGCCTCTTCAAAGGACCTGTCTCTTCAGCACTTGCATGTATGCCAGAGGGAGAGTGCTGTATGCATCCTGGCTGAGGGAGGCCCCAGAGATGGAACAGCTGCGGCCGAATTCCCAGCACCGCTTGACTAGAGGGCAGTTGCTCAAGTAGGAGAAAGTTCATGCTCTGTTGTTGCTTATTCCTTTTTCTAGCTGATTTGCAATGCAAGTTTTTCCAGTGTAGTGGAAATGAAATGTTATTAACAGTGTGGGAAGGGAAAGAAACCAGCTGAAATCTTCCTCTGATCCTGCCCTGGCTGGACTTGGGAATGTGAAAGCAGCATCTGGCTGCGCTGCCCAGCAAGCACACGTGGCTGGTGCTTTCCCTGTTGAATTAGGTGTGCTCCCGTCAAAGCTGTGGGGTGCAGGGAGCAGCCACGGGCAGGTGTTGAGGTGAGCAGTCACTGCTGGCTGCAGAGCCAGCTGTGTGTGCCTGCCTGGGCAGGAGGGGAATGGCCCCACACAGGCATAGCCGGTGGTTTTCCAAAAGCAGCTGGTGTCAGTGGCAGTGCACCCCAGCGCTCTTGACGGGCAGTCCCAGCAATGGCACGAGGCACAGCTGTCTGCTTCCCCCTGGAAAATGCTTACCTGAAGGAAGCCCTCGATGGGACAGCCAGACAAGAACTTGTCCCAAGTGTGTGGCCAGCGTAGGAGAGGGTGCTGGGATAGGAAGAGGTGAAAGGCTGCTCAGCAGAAATATGCTGGATAATGGATGGTTTCATTTGTGAAACCCTAACGCGGATGCTCGCGGAGGTGTGTGAGGTGAGTGTCGGGCTGTGGGCACGGGTATCAGTGTAGCCGTGACACTGGCGCCGTGTTTGGTCCCGCCCGGGGCTGTGCCTGGCAGCAGAGGGCACCAGAGAGTTTCCGCAGCTTCCACCGCGAACCGCTATCCGATCCCTTCCCGCCGAATTAGGCTTTCCGGCTGTTCACCAAAATTAGCAGGTTTTTACCTATTTCTACCTTATGTTCTTTAGGATGCACGGGGTATATATTTCAGGAGCTGTAAATGGAGAAATGCTGCTTATTCGAGGATGTGGTCTTGCTACTTAATAAGAGGACCTGGTAATAATTCCTGATGGTTATAATGTCATAGTGTAAAAAATAATTCTCATCAGACAATTGCTCAGTGGAAAAATTTCTTTGTACAAATACAGAAATGTAAACTGTTTCTTGTTACTTGAAGAAAGGAAGCTTCTGTATTCAGCTCCTCAGCGTTCCCACCTGCCTGCTATCTACTGTGATCTGTGAGTTTACCTGAGTCTGATATGTTTAAAAGAAAAAAGGGACATGCCAATAAAATAATCTAAGGAAAAGCTTTTGCTCTTAAATATTTAAGGCAGAACTACTGCACTGAGCTTTTCTCTTCCAAAAGCCAGGTGTCATGGAGTTCTCTCTCTCCTTCCCCACCCCTGCTGGATTTTGGAACTTGTTAAGATATTTTGGGAGTGTGAAATGGCATAGGAAGATCTGTGCATACATCATTCCCTCAGCTCCAGGGCTGATGGGTGCATATTCTGTTGGAGCATTCATTTAACCTTTATGGGAAAAAATGACCTCAGGGAGGGAAAAAACCCACATTTACACTTCCATCTGTTTTGGAAGATTAAAATATTCTTTATGCTGTGGGAGACTTCCAAGAGAGCAAGAATACAAGAGGAATCCATCTCGTTACCCATTATTAGGACATAACATGGTAAAGGAAGGTGGAGACTCTGGAGGTGGGGTTTGAGGTATAATTTTTAACTCCTTTTATCACCCACAGGCGTTTCCTCACAGCTGTCTGTGATGTGAGTCATTATCTCTAGCAGCTCTTTGGTAAAGCCTTGCTACATTTCTTGTGGAGTCAGAAGTGTGAGCTTTTCTTTGTGAAATAAACACTAGAAGGGAAACGAGAGGTCTGTAAAATGGCTCTGGGATTTGGTTTGGAGGAGTGAGATTTTGGGATGCTTAGGCAAGCAGTGGATTGCAAGTTTGGCTTTGCGGTGAAGGGTAAGGTAAGGTTTTGTTTTCTTTTCAGAACCTGATGTTCCTTTATCCTTGTGTGATTGGACCCTTCATGATTTGCTTTAGTCTCAGGGCACAGGGCTTGTGTGACAGTGAGGTCAAAATCTTCCTTCTCTTTGAGAAGAACTCTAAAGGATTACTCAGTACAGGCAGAAGGATGAAACACAGAAGGCTTGTGCTAAAATAAAAACAGGGAGCAAACACAGCCAGCGTGCTCTGGAGCATTCCTTGTAGTTAATGGCTGTTTATTGTTATTGTACTTTTCCCTTCTAATTGTGCAGGAATGGGGAAAGTTGCTGGGGGAATGGTTATTGGGATAAAATGATAGTGACCATTACAGGTTCTGCCTTAGAACATTGTTTTGCTGCTCTCCATAAAACTTGGTTGGAAGTATCTCATTATAGTTCTAATCTTCTTTAATGATGCATATTTTGGCAGTTTGTTTTTCTCATCTCTTGAATCTAAAAGTGACTAAGCAAAACATTGGAATTGTAAACAATTTTTGGAACTTTTTAAGCTCCACTATGTGCATGCACCAAAAGATTTTTCTCTAAGTGTGTTTAAATGATTCTGAAGAACATGTTCAAGCTCACAGGATTTCCTCTTGCCAAGCATAACCTGCTTTTTGGTGGTGTTAACTGCTATCCAAGGAGCTCTCATAATTCTGTGGAGACTCCTTGAGACAAATGTTTTTGAAGATGGTGTGTGTTACTGATCTGAATTTGTAAGTGATGGTCTTGAAGGCATGCTGTCTGTAAAAGCACAGTTCCACTGGTACAGATTTACCAGAGTGCCCATGTGGAGCCAGGAGGGTTCCCACAGCGCTGGGTACCTGGGCACGTCCGTCTCTGTACCTGCCTGCAGGTGGAGAGATCCCAAACTAGGCTAACCCAGAGCCCTCAACCATCCCAGTCCCATGGGGAGGAGCTGGCCTGAGGTCTCCGCTGTTCTGGACAGAAATCTGTGTCATTTTGGGGATCGTAGAAACATTCAGCTTCTCTGACTCAGCAGTACCGGGAGGCACATCCCTTAAGGGCTCCCTAAGGATGTTGTTCTGAGGAGAGTGCAGGTAGGTTGGGTGGAGTGAGGGGGTGGGAAAAGGGGATGGATGAAGATTAACCCATAGCCAGGGTGAGGGAAAGAATCAGACTGGGATGTGGCTTTGAGGAAGAGGAGGCTTCTCTGCCTTCGTGTTGAAGCGTGCTGGCACTTGTGTGCCACAATTACAGGAGCTGTTGATCAGTTCCTTCACATATGTGAGGCAGAAAAGGGGCAGCACAGAGGGAATGGTTCTCTCTTTCTTACAGAAGCAAAATTATCCTGTGCAAGACTGTTCTAAAGGAAACCAGTCGGGCTATTTTGAAATGCAGAGTTTGCCTACATGTGACAAGCCTGGCATTCACGCACTTGCATAACAAGTGTTACTAAATTTTATATGTGGGGAGGCGGTTTCAGCTTTTAAAATAAAAATAGAGCCACGTAGGCCTTAGTAGTTCCATTGTTCTTTCACATGTGCCTGTGCTCTCCACCCCCTTCTTTTGGAGCTTAAAATAAGTAAATAATACATCATGTCACTGGCAGAAGCTAGTTTGAGACTTGCTTTCAAAACAGTTTCAAAAGCATAGAGCAAATGTGATTCCAGACTCAAGTGAACAAATGGGATGCTGTTCCTGGGCCCAGATTCACACTGCTTCAAAGTAATGTGATTTTTAAAGGAGGCTGATCTTCCTTGAGATTTTTTGCTGGAGTTTTTAAGTCATCAGTGCTTTTGTTGTTCTCCAGAAGAAGAGCTGGAAGCTTTCCTTTTCATGCTGAGATTCAAATGGAAGATGATAATTATATATCTACTGTTCCTTGAGCTTTAAGAAAATGCCAAATACTGCAAGTTGGCAAAACCATGGCAAGTAGCTAATTCTGGATGTCTGAGGGATTCCAGGTCAGGAAAAATATTTCTTAAGACCTCAGATTGTTTTGATGTCTGTTGGTCTGCCAGACTCTCTTTGTACTAGCTTGTGATTATGATTAACGTAACTTTGATTATTATTATCATTTTCTTAGGATTCTCTTGTTTTCTCCAGAGAACTGTTATCAGCTTCAAGGTTCTGATCTTAACAGCTTCCTAGCAGTCCATGACTGTTGTGTTGCAGGTTTCATTAAGATGGCATTTTAGCACTGGTACTAGTGTAGAAGTTGATGTAGAGAAAGTTTTCTGCTTGTAGTCTTCTGTTTGGTGGCATTTCCACATTCAATCCTTTATCCTTCTCACCAGGCAAGCCCAATACTTTCCTCAGAATGACGCCTGCAGTGAGTTTTCCTGCGAGAGCCGTGCCGAGCTGTTCTGCCCCTGGGGGTGGGCAGCCCGGGGGGCAGAGCAAGGGGCCGCAGTGCAGGGCTGAGTGAGACAGCTCCACTGGGGCAGTGTCAGCTCCCCTCGCTCTCCAGTCCCCCTCAAGGTGCGTGTTTGTTTTAAGTAAACAAACGAGTGTCAGTAAACAGTCTCAAATATCCAATCGTTTGGGTAAACTCCAGCTTCACCTTCAGGACTTGATTGTACAGCTCAGTCTGACTACTCTGTCCCTCTTCTAGAGCAAGCAGAGATGGTAGTAGTCCTTTCAGTAAAGGCAAAATTTCCTTACTGAAATCTGTGATATGCCTAATTTTTCTCTAGTTTTTTAAAATAGAAAGAGATTTAAAAAATAATCTGTGCCACTTTCACAGTTTACATTTTCTGTAGGCAGAAGATGCATCCAGGATATTTTAGCACTAAAAAACTGTAGTATTTCTAGGGGCTCCTGAAAACAACATTGCCCAAATATGGATTGATAACCCAAATCTGGGAGGATACCTGTAAATATTAGCACATTGCATCAAGCAATTCGAAGCAGCATTGGCATTTCTTTATAATCATAATGATGCTTTGCTTTCTTCTAAGCCTTGGTGCTTAGTCCTGAAATTAAATGGAGTTTAATAAGATGCATTTATGTGGATCTACTGATAGGAATAATCAACCCAGCAAGATGTCTTGTTTCCAACTTGGTGGCATTTTATATTTGATACATGTAGCGTCCGATCAGCGTGCAAGTGCTGATTGTTCTGTAGTGGTACTCTCACAAAACAGTTCCTTAAATTCGAAAACTATCAGCATTTGAATGACTTGGTTGGTAAGTCTGAGTGTCTGGTATTTCGAGTGTCTCTTGCTGATGCTTTCAAGAAGCCATCATCCAGCTGAGTGTGCTGCAGCCTTGAGAGGGAAGCACCAGAGCAGGTCAGGGTCCTGGTTTTCCTCAGGCACTCATTTCCTCCCTTCAAGCCGAGGCTCTGCTCCAGTTCCACTTCCTGACATTGTACCTGTGGAAGTTCATCTGTTCCTGCAGGATGCTCTTTCTCCCGGTTTAGAGCACAGAACCGTGGAATGAATGGTTTGTGTTGAAGACCATCCAGTTCCACCCTCTGCCATGGACAGGAACAGCTTCCACTAGAGCAGGTTGCTCTGTGCCCTGTCTGTCTGAATCACTGCTGATACTGTGCAGCTTGGTTTTATGGTTCAAAACAATTATAACCACTGCTTCAAAATCCTTCCCGTTGCACTTCCCGTCAGCCCCCAGGGGTTTGTTGCAGCCAGTCTCTTCCAAACCCCACGGCTCCCATTTTTCCCTGACTGGTTTTAATGGAGTGCCACAGGCAGAGCTGCAGGGAGTGATCTCTGCTGTTATGGGCAGGGTTTAACCGAGCACATTCAAGCACTCATTTGCAATGTGTCGGTAGCTTACTAGAGTTCTGAGATTTCACTGAAGACAATGCCACTAGAAGTGTTTGGAGGTGCTGGTGTTACCCAGTTAAATGACAAATTCCTTCTGCAATGCTCTTTGGCTGTACAGTTGCAGGCCATTAAATCTGATGTCTTCTTTTACAGTGACCCGTATGTGAAGCTTTCCTTGTATGTAGCAGATGAGAACAGAGAACTTGCTCTCGTGCAGACAAAAACTATCAAAAAGGTATGTACATGCTCTTCTTAGTTCCATGGCTGTGGCAGGGCTAAGGACGCTGGAACACAATTGTGCAATATAATGCAGCACTAACTAAAATTGTTACATACATGGATAGCAACTGGGGAATGTGGTTTTCTCTAAAATATGAACCTCAGTGCAGTGTTTGGCCTGGAGACAGCACCTAGCGTGTTGCATATTGTTCCCTAAAGCTTGTCTTATCAAATCCCACTGCACCATTCACAGGTTCTTTTTTCAAATTCGTATTTCATTGAAAGACATGGCTGAAATGAGAAATTCTGCTTTAATTATGATTTATCTAACTTCTAGCAAAAATCATAATTTTGTTCAAAATTTCCATTTTCAAACCATTTTCCAAGTATGGGAGTTTAAAACAACTGGATGATGGAAGACATGCTGTAAGAAAAGCCTGGGATTTTGTACATTTTTAATTAGAACCAAAACTGAGTTTTATTTCATTTCTCAATTTTAGTTCACACAAACAAAATTCCACCAGGGGATATTTGTCATTATCAGGGCCCTAAGATTTTGTAAGGATGTTTTGTTGTTGTTGGTATTGGTGCTAGAGAGGAAAGTAGTCATAAGCTGCATGAAAAATAAGGGAAAAGAATGAGTTGTCATTTTTATGGAGGTATTTGGAATCAACAGGGATTCAGTTGAAATCACTGCTGCAAACAGAATAGCAAGGAGACTTTTCTTATTGGAAACACAAACTGGAATGATGCGGTTCTAAAATCAGAATATTGGGTGTTATGAGAAAGCCAGTGTGGAATCCTGGAGGTGTGGAAGATCCAAGCAGAACTTGTCCCAGAACCAGGGCGTGTTTGATATGGAGAAAGAATTTTTCAGAGACTTCCTGGTTAGCTCTTGGTGCTTGTTTCATTCCCAGGACTGCATCTGCCCTTTTTTGCTTCTCACTGTTGCTTCTCACTGTCAATTAAAGCCCAGACATTCGCAGTCATCTTGGTAATAGTGGTATTAACTCATATGTTGGAAAGTTCTTGTTGGTAATTTCTGCTTTGAATTGTTAAATTTCATCTCAAGGCACAGTTCTCCCTGTGCAAGTTGCAATCCTCTCTCTATTAGCATCATTAGCATATCTCAATTTTGAGTTAAAATCATTCATAAAAAAAAAAAACTAGGAATGACTGACTGGCAGTTACCTCCTTCAGCTCTGTAACTGTGCCTAACTTCACAAGTTTCTCATTTTTCTCCCCTTTTTTGTGTTCCTTGTTTGAATGGCTAACTGTGTGCAGCACTGCCTTGCCAGGAGTGCTTTTGGGAAAGCAGAAGGAACTGCAGTGTCCCCTTTTTGTTCTCCTTTTCCATGACCTGTGCCGTTGTCTGATCTGTGTCCTACTGCACAGCTGGACTGTGCCTCTGGAAGTGCTTCATTACAGCCAAAGGGCTTAAATGCACATGGTTTTCATACTCTGAAAAAGTAAAGTTACCAGAAGAATGTCAGGTTCATGTGGTATGACCTACCTGGGTTGAGTTTCTGAGGCTTTTTGTTTCATCTCCCTCGATAGCTAATCCAGCTGTAAGGTTTGATGCAAGCTTTGTGCTTCATTTTGGAGCTGTTTGGAATGCCCTGCTGAAAAGGTTCTCTCTGAAGTAGGGAAAGCTGGATTTGCTGTTTTGCTGGCTTCCAATCCTGTGTTGTGGTCAGTGTGTTCTTTAAATTCCTGCTGGAATTCAAAAGTTCAGATGAAGATTATCCAGTTTCTTCAATTTCTTCACCTTGGCTGCACTGTACTCCAAAGACTTCTACCTTTCCCATGTGGAATGTAAAAAATAGTTTTCCGTCTCCAGAATGCCCAGGCTGCCCGTTGAGCTCCAGTGTTCAGGAGCATCATTCCTCTCCATGTCCTCCTTTTCTGTTTGAATACCCAAGAAAGGTTTAGCTCAGCTTGACTCCTGGCAGTCCTTTCTGTGCGCAGCACTTGCCCTTTTTAGGATGTAGCTCATCTTGAGGTTGAGTTTCTGTTACTGTTTCCTTGCTCATGTGCTGTTGGGAGCTGCTGCTGCAATTCTTCCTCCTTTGCTGGCACTCAGATGTTTGCACTTCCTGACTCGGCCCCCTGAGAGTGGGACCTGTAAAGCTGGAAGACGTTTCTGTGAGTTACCAGGCATTTAGCGAGGGCTCTGCTGCCTCGTCATCAGATTTCCCTGAACTCTGTGGTTAAGCAGCATTCAGAATTACTGGATTATCAGTGGGCAGTAGTGCCCTCAAAACCAGTGCTAAGCCAGTGTTTTGTTTGGTAAGTTGTAGTACCCTCTCTTGCCAACAGCAGTAGCATTTGATGCACACAAGTGTTTATAATGGAACACTGTTTTCCTTATTGCTTCATTTTAATTTATTTTTTACTGAATACATTGTGCTCCTTCAGGGAAAGAAGCTGAAAGTTTCTCTGTGCCCACAGGCCTGTCCCTGCCTTTCCCCTCATTGATTCACCTGCCCTTTACAGTGGTCTTTTCTTTCAGGAAGTGTTTCCTGCTCTGCCAGGGGGTCCAGTGCTCCCAATTTGTAGAGATGCAGTATAGTCAGCCCCATGTCCTGCACATGAGGAATCTAGTGGATCTATAGCAAGGAGTAAGATAAACAGCCAAGATTCTCCTTCTCTGCTAGAACAGAATTGTTGTGGGTGTAAAGCCAATTTTTCCCGTCAGCTCTGCCCATAAATCTCTGCTGTGTGAGAGGATGAGGGAATGATTTGGCATGAGCACAAAAACATTGGACATATTGTCCAATTGTTTTTATACTTACCCAAGCTTGAATTGCCCAAATTACTGTTTGTAGTTCTCATCTCTTTTTTTTATCAGTTTGTTATGTCATGCTGGAGCTCTCTTCAGCCTGCAATCTACATGCATGTTTATTCTGTGCATTTTAGTTGTTAAAATTAAAATCCTTGGCCTGGAAGGAGATTGGAAGAATACCTTACTTATTCCAAGGAATAACTTTTTTTTTTATTTTAAGTTTACGTCACAGTATAAATCTTGGCATATTTTTGTAGCTGTAAAATTACCTTTGTGTTTAAAAATTTTTTTTTCATCTACATTTAAATGAACCTTGAGAATGAAATGTCTTCAGGTTTTATTTCTATAGGTTCTCAATTATTTGTCTTTTAATCATCAAATTCTTTTTATATTTAACATCTATTTTAGGATCATCTGACTCAATTATCCTCCCACATTTGTTTTACTCAATAGACAATTTCTAGATGGCAATATATTTTTCAGTTCTTCTATTACATGCTTTTCTATCTCTTGTTTCCCTAGAAAGCTGTCACTTGCATGTATGTTTTTAAAATTGTACACCAGAAAACATAAAGAAATGTTAGTATGTAAATATTGTTATTTCTTTTACAGACACTGAACCCTAAATGGAATGAAGAGTTTTACTTTAGAGTAAGTTTCTCTTTATTTATGGTCATTCTTAGAACATGCACAGCTAATCTCATTTTCTTTTTGTTGTTTATATGTTTACTTCAAAGACCTGCTTGCCCCTTTTTCAGGTGTTGGGGAGACTTCTGTTGGGTGTTCCAAGGGTCTGCTTGCTAAATGGGCTAGAGATGGTGAGCGATGGACAGTCAGGAACATACCTGATTGTGCAATTCTGAAGGAAATGCACCAAAACTCCTGCTCCTCATCAATCAGTCAGTCAGTCAGGAAGCCCTGACAGTCTGTCCAGCCTGGGACTGGGGTCCTCTGCCAGGGAAATGCAGTAGCTGAGCACAGCACATAAAAGCTTTCATGTCAAATGCCAGGCTCTTTCCAGTTGCAGTAAGGTTCTGGTGCTCCAGCTCAAGTAAAGATTGACATCAGACCTGTTAGTCCTGTCCTGTTTTCCTTGGCTTGATTGCTGCCTGAGCTAGTTCCCAGATATTTTTATTGCCTGGCTACTGAACTTCCAGTGACATTTGGATTTTCTCACAGGTAAACCCAACCAACCATCGGCTGCTGTTCGAGGTGTTTGATGAGAACAGACTGGTGAGTGCTTCTCTTGGTTATGTTACACTAATACAAGGCAGTGGGCCACAGGTAATGGAAGTAGAACACAGCTTAAAGGTGTCTTCAGTCGGTTGTTTCAGTGAGCGTGCCAAGAAACACAAACAGATGTGTAAAAACCATTTGAGTTTGGAACTAAAAGGGCACTAAAGCAGTGCCCTTCTGGGTCAGACAAAACGGTCCTCCTCACCCAGCTCTCTGACAACACAGCCCTCCCTCTGGCCTTCTGTAGGCCTCTCCACTTCAGACCAATAAAGTCCTGACCTTTTTAGTTACTGGTAAAGCAGCTGCTTCAGTCCCTGGTCATTGCAGTGTCCCTTTCCAGTCCTTTAATGCTGCTGCATCTTGCTTTGGGAGGTGGGTACCGGAGTTGCACCTGTGCACACAGTGCATGTGTGAAGGTTTGAGGTCACGGCAGAAGGATGCTCTGTTGGGTTTCAGTTCTCTGCCTCACAATGCTCACATGTTGATACCAAGTTTAGTCTTTGTCTGCATTTGACTGATGCAGTAGCTCTTCTGGAGGAGGTTTTCACCGTCTGACTGCTGGTAGCTTCTGTTACAGTTGTGATCCGTGGGAAAAGTGACTGTGTCCCTCTGTATGACCGGGGTTAAATGTGCCAGTGCAGTGGCACACTGCTGGGGGGTTTGCCTTTCGAGCACTTGAACACCGTCTCTGTGTTCATGAGATCAGGAATTAACCTTTTCTGGGTGGGGGGCAGTACAGTGTTTGCTAAACTTGTTTACTTCCTGAAAATTAGGATCTTTCATTAGATACTTTCATTAAAAAAAGACAGTGTAGAAGCATCTTTCTTCAACAAATAGGTTATTTGCTTCTATCTTCCTAACAAATAAAGAGCAAAGGAAACCACACAAGCTGTAATCTGGGGAGAAAGAGGACTTGGCAGCTGAATGACTGGATCTTTCCTCAGGGGGAAATAAACTGGTGAACTGTGCCTCTACAGGGCTGACCGGGAGCATATTTATTTGTATATAATGATCGTAATGACCACTTGCACTATTTTATCTGCCATGTGCCACTGGAATGCAAAGGTGCCACAGGAGCCGGAAGGTGAGTTAGAGAAAAATCTCATATACAGTGACAAGTGCGAAATGACAGGTTTGGGTACTCATTTCAGACATATTGCTTTGGATTTTCAAGTTTGAGTGTGTAGCAGTGGTCTTACCCTGGCAGTTTCAGGACTTTTTATTGTTGAAGTGATTTGTGTGTATTCTCCTTCTGGTGCTACCTCCAAAGTCAGTCTGTCCTTGGGCTTGGAACCTCCTGGCCAATGCAGCACCTGGGGTTAGGAGCCGTGGCTTTCCTTGCAGGAGGTCAATGCAAGGTGACTGCTTCAGGGGCTTTGGAGTAGCAGGTTTCCATCAGGTTGTGTTTATAGAGTGAAGAGACACTGAACGGATTCTTTTGGCTTTACTCTCACATACGTATTGTCAATACTTAAATGGCTTTTATTGGAAGGACTTAGTTCCTTCTTCTTGTCCCCAAGTTACCAGAGCGCACTCTGTCTCTGCAGGTGTCCTTGCCTTTGGACGGTTTGAGCTGCCCTTGGGATTGGTAATTCTCTGGCTTTGGAAAGCAAGCTGCTTGCAAGCAGAGTTCAGATGTCTAGGCAGAGGGCTGACCCGCCGCATACAGGTTTTCAGAGCTGTTGACACGATTTAGGCTTTCCAGTTCTCCCAGGGAGAAGCTGTCCAGGCCCTGGGAGGGAGCTGCGCTCCTGGTTAACCAGAGTTTCTTTTCTGGTATGTGCTGAGACGTGCGCGCGCCCTTCACGTATGAGTGCCCTCGGGGCACTGAGTATCTCTGCTGTAGCAGAGCTGATTTAGTGTGGTTGGTTCACGTTCTGGTGTATCCTGTCTGCCTGTCCTCCCGAGCTCTTCTGGCTCTCAGAGAGTGTAACTGTACTCCGTGCTGGCAGTGCCACGCGTGGTGGCATTGCTGACTCCCTCGCTGGAGGCCAGCCAGGAGCAGGCAGTTCTGTGCAGGGTCTGAGACAAAGCAGTGCAAACGGACATGAAACACCCGGCTCTGCCTTTCCCTCACCCTTACTGCCTGGTAAATCTGGAAAAGGAGCTTTGTGTCTTGCTGTCCTGCACGTTTCTGCTGATTTTACTGTGTGAGATCCTTGCCATATGTGCGATTGCTTTGTTTGTAGTTTGTACTTACTCAAAGGGGAGCGCAGGTTGTATTGCTGTTGGGGCTTTTTAAAGGCAAAAGTTCGTTGCTTAAATGTGTTATGAGCACAGTTAAAATTGGAAGCATAACCATGTTGTATTTATTCCTGTTCTGCCATGACAGCCCAGAGCTGTAACACACCAAATTGTTATGCTTGAAAGAATTTTCCTCATTTGCATGTGGTGTTGACTTAAACTTTTAACACGAAATGGAAGTGTTTTTGTTGTAGTTAGATTTCTGTGCAAGTGCTTTCTTCAAATGAGGCCTGTGAATCTGATGTGGTTTAGATTTATAGCAGTGCTGAGTGTATTTGCTGCCTCAGTCAGCTGCGAGAGCTCTCCCGCTGGCGCCACTCCTCCCTGATGGAAAAGGAGCAGCTGGGAAGGTGCTGTTTCAGCCCCTTGCTGGCATTAANAGGCCACGTGACTCCTGCCATCCTACCCTATGTCACCGTGTGTGTAGGAGCGCTGACTGCTCCTGCCCAATCATGCCTGGAATGCTGCTTGCCACTTGGGCTATTTCTGCTATCTGTCGCTCCCAGGGCTGCAGTGCTAACCGTTTGGCAGATGGGACACTTTTTCTCAGAGTTTATGTCTTTGGTTTTTAACTTCTGGCAGTGCCTGAATTGTTGCTGTTCTCCCTCTCCTTTTCTCCTCTCTGTAAAACCATGGCCCATCGGCTGCGGTTTCATTTTGGCTCTGGGAGAAGCAACACAGCCCCCGAATCGGAGATCCTTGCCCGGGAGAGAGAAGATGACTTTTTCATGGCATTCCACACCTTGCCGAGGAGAAGCAGCCCTCACACGTTCTCGCGGCACGGATCGGATTATGGCGGCGATGGAGATCTGCACGAAGTGGGCTCCTTGAAGCGGAGCACATCCATGTTTATCCCGCAGCTGCTGAACGGCATCGACACGCGCCCCACCAGGAGCTCGTCCATGCAGATCTCGCTCCAGCGCAAAGCCGCCAACGGCTGCGCCGACGAGTGCGCGGCCCCGGAGTCCCCGGAGGAGACGCTTCCCTGTAAATTCTCAGATCTCAGGGAGCGTTATGCATCCCCTGTTGAAAACCACTCTTCTCCAAGCACTCCACAGGTGACTCCTGAAAGTTCTTCACCCAGGCTGACAGAAGAGTCAGGGCAGCAGGCAGATGGAGCTATCTGCTGTAACCGTAGAGTATTTTGTAGTATTCCTACCAATAACCAGAGTGAGGAGGCTCTGCTGACTGCCCAGCGAGAAGAAGCGAGTGAAGCGGCTTCGGGCTTAAACATAAGCGGTGTGAGGATTCAGCATCGGGCCTCAAGTGCAGATGTGCCTCAAGTTACTCTGCTTCCCTTTGGTCCTGAGGCTCTGAACAATGCTCCCAGCCCTGAACCCCGGCGCTGGTCCTTGCAGCACGTGCCAGACCTGTCAGCAAATTCAGGGAAAAAGTTCTTTGTTCTCCAGTTACAGCAGCCACAGACAAGCGGTACAGGCACAGGAGGTGGAGGTAACTTCGGCTTTACCGGAACAAAAGGGGACAGATTGGTCAGGTACCCTCGGATACGGCTGGAAAGGAGTACTTCCTACCCTGTCCAGCCACCAGCAGAAGGAGTCAGCCCCGCAGGTGATGGGCTGAATTCAGAACTGCCTGGAAACAGCCGGAACAGGGCAGAAATACCTAGAAGCAATTCAGTAGAGCGAATGCCTCAAGGGCAGGGATGCTTGTTTAAAATCAGACCAGATCAAAACATGAGGCAGCAGCACTTCAGGATTCTTGTCACGCGTGGGCCTGAAGAGCAAAGTCAGGGTGTTGGTAAGGAGGGTCGTGGCACCCCTGGTCCTGCGGCGGCCGGCTCCGCAGTAAGTATGATGCTGAGCGTGCTGTCGGGTAAAGTACGTGTGCTGGTGAAACAGGATTGCCTTACAAAGGCTGCCAGACTGGAGCCAACTGCAGCACTTCCATTGTTAGTGCTGGAATGTTCTGCATTTCTCTGGAGCGAGCCACGAATCATCTTTATTTCTAATCTAATGTAACTTTGCTCTCAGTTATGATTACATCCAGTGTAATATTTTCAGATCTTACTGTCACATGTTTCTTAATTCACTCTTACGTCAGCTGGAAAGATTTTTTAAAATCAGAGCATTCAAATAGTAAATGAAGTGTTCCTGTTAATTTAGTTGGCTGAGACCTTCCTGCATGAAGAACTCTTGATGTACTCTGGTTTTAAAAACAAATACTTTGGCACTTTCTAAGAGTAATGGACATACGTGTACCTCTACACGCTTTTAAAATGTATATTGTAATGAAATAGTTGTTAAGACTGTGGGAATCTTAGGGTAATTTCAATCAAAATACTGACTTACTTAAGGTACCGAGAAGTCTGGGGAAAAAATAATCTTTGCTGTAGTAATTTTTCTTTCCTCCATCTGGAAGTGAAAAACATGTCATGCTTTTTGTATGCCACAAGTCCTGATCCAAGTGCAAGTGGCTCGGCGCAGCTCAGTAAACAGTCTTTTTTGGATTTGCCTTCATTTGGCGTTAGGATGGCAGAATTAATCTTCTGGGTTTGCTCTGCTACAGCGGGTGAGGATTTATGGTTGATGTTTTTCAGCCACCTTTTCAAAGCCCGAAGTAGGAACGAAACTGAAGGGTTTAGATTAGTCATTTGCTTAAATTGCTTTGCCGTGCAATCCAACACGGCCCACTCGAGTTCCCAGCTCAGGGATGCTGTATTTAGCATAGCGAGCTCTGGCTCCAGCTGTGGCATGGCTGCTGAGGAGGTTTCAGGCTCCATGGCTCCTGTGCTCGCAGGCACTGAAATGCAGCACAGGGACAGCTGCTCCCTGCAGCAAGGCCAGGGGTGACTCTGCAGCTTTCCTGTGGAAAAGCTTGTGGGCTCTGTGTTTTTCCAACCTTCTTTAGAGCTCTTCAAAAACTAAAACAAATAGAAATCCCTTGCTGGTACAGGACAAGTAAGGGAGCAGAAAAAATTATATCTGATTTTCCCTTTTCTCTTTATTATCCCTTTCCAAGATCAGCTGTTCGTGGAGACCCACCACAGCCAGATCTGTAAGTAGCTGTGGACTTAGACCCAGCACAGAGGCAGCAGCAGAAGTGCCCTGGGGTCTGTGCAGCAGTTTTTGTTTGCCTAAAGGATCTCCCCCTCAAAGTCCCTGCTTCCATCCCATCCCAAAGCCATGCTTCAGTGTTCCCAGAGGAGAATGAGGAAATCTGTTCCTCTGTGCTCTTGGTTTGAGTGACTGTGAGGAATGGATTGAGGCAGCCGTGCAGCACGGCAGGCACAGAGGCGCTTAGCCCACATGGCACTGCATCCTGCAGGGCAGAAACTCTGAAAGGAAAAGAACTAACTGGAACATAAACCTTTTCTGTGGTTTCTCATCTTCATAGTAAATCCAGAAATACTGTGGCTGGAGGGGACGGATTGGGCAGGATGCCATGGGAAGTGTGGGAATGGAAGCGTTTTGGTGCAAGTTTTGTTGTGTTTTTTGACCACATAACATTTCCTTGTTAAGGTGCCATTTTTTAATCTGTCCTAGAGAAGTTTGTTTGAAAGATCTATGATGTGAGTAAGGGTGTGCCTGAAATATTTAATCTCTTAAGCTGAAGGGAGAGATTGCCATGGTTTATAGTTGACAGTGTAAAAAAAATAAAATTGTGGTGTGTCCCAGTGCAAGAAGTTGATGTGTATGTGATTGATATAGGGCCTGGGCCGGGGCTGGGAGCAGCAGCTGCTGCAGCCTGATTTATCTCAGAGCAAACATCCGAGCGGGCGTCTGCAGTCCTGCTGCTCCGAGTGGTTGTGACCTTTCAAATATCTGCTCTTTTAGACAAGTGCTTTGGGGCAGGCAGGATGTCTTTCATTACCAGACAGAGCAAAATATTAAGTAAAGGCTGAGCTCATGTCAAACTGTGAAAAATTTTGTTTGGAAGCCTTGTTGCAAATTCTTTGCTTGCTCTGATATTTTATATGCCATGCAATAGAATGTTTGTGCATGTGCATGTCCCACATGTTGCTGTTGTTTATCATTGGGGAGTGTGAGTCCAGAGCTGGATTTGTGGGAAACACTTCAAAAATGTCTTGGACAACTGTTGGAGAGAGCTGACAAAGGCATCTTTGTGAGCAAAATACAACGTGCCCTAACAAAATGTTGCAGGAGTAGGACTGAATTGTATTTAGTAAACAAACAGAAGCTGCACCTCTGGGTTCTGCAAGCCTGCATTTCTCACAGCTCAGCTCGTCCTGTCCTTTCTTAGAAATAGTTTTAGAGTAAATATTGTTACGGAAGTACAGAGAATGTATTTATGCTCTGAAGATACTAGCTGGGATCGGGATGCATAAGCCAAAAAGAGCCAGCTCAGATAAGGGGAAGGGACTCTTCCTCTAGTGGAAGGTATCCCTGCCCGTGGCAGAGGGTTGGAACAAGATGATCCCTTGCAGCCCACCCCAGCCTGAGATCCTCTGATAAAGGCAGCCCAGCAGTCACAAAGGCCAGAGTGCTGCGTGGCAGGGTGCCTGGCAGACCAGACAGCACAGGGGCACCAAAGCCAGCTGTCACTTGGCAAACCAGGGACTGAGAGCCTGAGCTCTGGCTAAAAACCTGCACTGGCAGCACCTCCTGTGTATCAAAGTGCAGGGTTGGGTGAGCATGTGCAATGCACGTGATGGCTTTCTTACAGACTCTGCAAAAGTGGTTAAAAAATTCATCTGAGGAATGTGGAACTCAGTGGAATTAAGATACTGCAAGTGCTGCTCCCAGGCTCTGCCACTCCCAAGGGCTGTGACATCCCCAGACATGCCTTGCTTGACTTGAGATGTGTTCAGTGGTGGTCAGCGGTCATTTTTATCACCCATAGCAGAGCCAAGTGCTGTTAGCAAAGCTGTGCAGGGGAGAAGATGTGTTTGCTGGAGTCCTTCTCTAAAATTGGTAATTAGCCACTAACAATTACATGACTCTAATGGAGATGAGAAAAAACTTTTACTCTTTTTCAGTCATATCATAATGTGTTCTAATGCACAGTGAATGTTGACAGTTTATTTTTTTAGAGGGGATGGATGCTTTGTTAGTCCTTTCCTTCCCCTCCCCGTTTTTCTTGGTTTCAGTGATGCCCCTTCGGCACAAAAAGGTTGCTGGTGTCCCCTGTGTACCTTTCTGACGTCCTGTGGTTTGAAAAGGATTTCTACCAGGGCAAAACTTTGGAAAGAACAGGTAGCAATCCATGCAGAAAATCACTACTACCAGGCAAGTTTAAAACCTGGAGCCATCCTCTTTTCTGTATTATTGTGAGCCCTCTAAGTGCTATGAGTTTATTCATAATTGGGGTTTATTTGTGAGTTTGGCCTAAGAGAAAGTGGGTCAGTGGGTTTGGTGATGGACTTAGAGGGAGCTGCTGGGGACAGTTTTCTGGTGTTACTCACACAATATAGGCAATGTTATGTAATCTATATAGAAGATGAGTGTTTGTGCTCTATCCAGGGTTAGAAATGTCTGTCTCAAGAACTCAGCACTTGTGTAGACCTTTCCTGTCCAGGGAGAATCTCCTGCAGGATTTCTGCCTTGGTTGGGCTGTGACTGACATCAGCTCTACGGGAAGTTGTGTCCAGGAATGCATAGAGACTCTTCCTGCAGAAGAGGCTGTCTCGCTGACCCATCAGCTGGGTGTGCAGTCTGGAGCTGTCAGGAAAGGGATGTCATGGTGACAGGCTATATCACATGCTAGCAGGTAAAAGGGAAAACGGGCTCAGTAACTCACCCTGTTTGTTTAAATCATTCATCTCCTGATGTCCAGAGATGCTGATACCTTTTCAGGAGTTGAGTTGGTGTGGGTTCACATGTAGTTCCTGAACCCCAAGTCTAAATATCTGCCAAGTCCAAAGAGTAAATAAACAAAAACGGGACAAATCCTGTTCCTAAGGAGCTGCTTACCTGCCTGGCCTGTTTCCACATGGATGGTGCTGGAAGCAGCAGTTATTCCATTAGGATCTGATATGTGGAGTGAAAGAAGCCGGGCATTGGAGACTTGCAGGGAATCAGGATGATTTGGGTTGGAAGGGACTTCAAAGTTCATCCTGCCCTAACGTGGATGCAGTACTCAAGGTGTTCCTTTTGTCAGTGTGTCACTTTGAGGCTGGCTGGATTGGTGCAGCTCACCTGCACTCTGGCATTCCTGGGAGGCAGGTGTGTGGCAGGTGCTGGGCACCTTCCAGAGGCTGCTTTCTCCTCAGAGCTGCACGGGACTGATGCAGCTCAAGGCTTTTCCTTCTGGATTGCACGTGTCTGAGTTTGCAGTCCTACCTCAGGGGTTGCTGCCTGGACTCTGACAGGCATTTCTAGAAAATAATTTGTGTGGCCTTAGCTGGAGGTTTAAACGGTTCAAATGAACAGTGCTGTGAATTTCCTGGCTCTCCACTTGCTCTGCAGGGAGTGCAGATGGCCATCTGGAAAGCCTCTGCTCTCTGCAGATAAGGACTTTGTTGACAGCTGCAGGTAAAGGATGATGAATTCCATTCCTTGGGTCCCTTTAGCTTTTCTGTTAAGGACAAAATCAGTTCTTTTTGCCTCAACAAGAAATCAGCTGCCTCCCTTCTTAATTCCAGTGTCATCAGCTTGCAGGCCTGTTCTGAAGCACTCTGGCTGTTCCGGAGGGGGCGGGAGGGCACGCTCAGACCTGGGCAGAGCAGGCACTGCTTTACAAGGACCTGAATAAACTTTGCTTTTCTCTTCCCCCCCTGTGGGTGGAGGACAAATAATTCATGACAACTAGTGCAAATTAGCTTGCAGAATTAAGAATCCCATCTGTAATTTTTAGTCAAGTTTTTCAGAAGGTCACAAATTGGCAGTGCTGTCTTTTTACCTCATCCCTCCACATTCCCAGAGCTCCCTGGGATTCTGAATTATGGTTAAGGCATTTTTCTTTTTCTCCCTGAAAACTGTATCTATTGGTATTTCTCTGTGAAGAAACTGGAATAAAGCTTTGAGCAGCAGAGATGGAAATAGTATCACTTTTTTAAATAGCAGTAATAGACTCTTCTCTCCTGCATGGAAGAATCTGTATGTGAGCTTGGGTACACAGCAGTCTCTAAAGCGGAGAATTTATAATGGAAATGCTGACACGGGTTTAACGCTGCAGGTGCCAGCCAGAGCTGCCTTGGTGCAGATCTAGCCACAGAAAATTACAGATAAGGAGCCAGAGAGTGTTGATTGCTTTTTGTGCTGTTCAGCTGCTTTTCTCTTTGAGAAAAGCTGTCAAGTAATGACGAGTTTCAGAATGGGAGTGTTTTGTACACATAAACAGAACAGAAGTTCTGCACGTGAAGTTTTTAGTTCAGTAGCAATTCCAAAGCCAAATCTACACTGTTTAGTTAGTTTACAGATTAAATCTCATTGAAAAATATATTACTGCATCTCTTCATCTGAAGTCCCGTGCTTTTATCCATCTTTTCATCTACCAGGACAGCATTGGGAGCTTCCAAAAGTCAGCAGTTATCTACAGAAAAACAAAATTAATTAAACCAGGATGATGACCAGCCAGGTTTTTGTCTCTGAAAGGAATGAAAAAATTAAAAGGGTGTGTGGGAGAAGCTTCCAGAGCTGAAGGCAAAGGAATGAGATGAGCTGTTCAAATAAAATAAAAATTGCGCTGTGGTGTGAGTCCAGAGCTGTCAGTGCTTTGGTGGAAAGCTGCAGCTTCCCTTTCAGGCTGGGTTGGAAATAACTTCTAGGCTGTATTTTATGGATTATAGGAAATCATTTTTACAATTTTGTTGTAAGGTGAGGTTTTATCTTCAGTGAGAGAGATTAGTCTCTGAATGTCCATGGCCTGACATGATAGTCAGCTTTGTCTTGAGTGGAAAAAGGGGAGAGGAAGACCCAAACCCCTCTGAGCTGTAAACTGAGCTTTGTCTGAGCATGCCTGTGTGGGAAAGAGTTGTGCAGGAGTGCTGCCAGAGGAAGGGAGTGTGCTCAGGACGGTTGTGCATCTGGAAGGACAGTCTGTGCTTCCTGAAGGTTGCTCCTGTTTGCAGGGCAGCCATCGGGGAGGCAGAAGCTGCGGATCCATCCGCGCTTTCCCGGTGTTCCTGGGCTGGTAGCCCTGTGCTGGTTCTGTGGCAGTCTGGTGGTTGTGCACTGAGTATCTGCTTCCTCTGTTGAACTGCATTTGGAAGTGTGCTTCTGATTCCAGGATGAACAGCACTGTGGGATTACTGTTCAGCAAGCACCTCGAAGGTGTTTTATTTTAAGACTAACATTCTGATCGTTAATTGTAGAAAACAAAGCTGATGCTGGCTCTGTGATTGCTTCTGTCTCTTGCCGTGTGTCTGTCGAATAGTCGGCGTCTCTCCTTGTTTCTGCCCTTTTTGCTCACCAGTCAGGCGTGTGCAGTCACACCTACAGCATTAAAAAAAACAGGTAAAATGAGCAATATTAGGAATTACATTGCAAGTAGTTTAAAACGTAATTACTTATTAGCTTGGATGCTATCCAGGGCCTAAATATACTTTTGTGAGTCAGCTCTGTGCATACAAATTGCATAATGAAATAAATTATATTTCCATTTTCAAGCGGTTGCCTTGTCTCTGATGTGAGGCTGGATACCAGCAATTTCTAAAAGAGTTTAGTAACACATGAAGTATGAAAAAGGTTTTCAGTAATCACTTAATTTGTGGTGACGTTATTTGAGGTCCATTATGTGTTTTTATCTTACTGTGTAGAAATACCTGATCTTAACTGAGCAAGTGAAATACAATTTTTTTTTTTGTTTGCAAATGTGGGGAAGGGCTTGCTGGCTGAGTAGGGAAAACCTTCCAGGAACCATTTCACTGTGGGAACTGTTCTTACTAGATTTGTTTTGGTCTGATGTCACCATTTTTCGATATCTTTTCGGCCTTGCAGCAGCGCCCCGATGCAAATGTCTTAAAGGAAAGCAAACCTTGCCTACTTCATATTTAGTGAGAGAACTGCAATCAATCTAGTTGTACTCTTGCCATCTCCCCAGTCAGCCTCGCAGTTGTTTTCTTCTTAGGCAATTAGCATTGCATTGTGCTGGGGTTTGACTGTTTTGTTGTCCCTTAACTGAGGTTCATTTAGGAAGAGGAGGGAGAAAAGGGTTTCTGTAGGGGCTTTGGTTGCTGTCCCTGTCTAAGCTTGTAAATCCTGTGAATTGAGTGTAGTTCACCAGCTGTCCAGCTTTCGCCCGGCTCTGTGTGAGAATGTGAAAAGCTTTCCTTTCCCATTGAATAGAGGCACCGTTATCCCACGGCAGGAGCTGATGTCTCTGGAAGGTGCTCGGGAAGGCCCGGGAGGGGATGGCAGCGGCGTGGCTGGGACGGTTCCTCATGGCCCCAGGTGCCGAGCCCGCTGTGCCGGGCAGTGTTTGTGTCCCTAGCAGCGAGTTCCAGAGCGCCCGATCGGGCAGGTGACATCACTTGTGTTCCTTGTGCCAGGTGCGGCAAGCAGATGCGGGAAGAGGAGGGAGGAAAGAATGCGGAGCTGCCGGTTGGCAGCGCCAGCTCCATTCTCCACGGAGCTGATGTGGGAGCTGGCACTGGGTGTTCCCTTCCCAGCACAGGCAGGCTCCTGCAGAGGGTCCTTGGGAGCTTGGAGCTGGCCAGAACTCTTCCTTGCCTTTTATTCTGCTCCTAAATTTCATGGGGATTGGCAGTTCTGACCAGACCTTTGCAGCCAGCAGTGCTGGAGTTCTGGCTTTTCTGGGTTTTGCTCTAATCAAGTCGTTGTGCAGAATTCCAGAACACAAACAAAATTAATTTTTTTTAAAAGTGTGTAACAAACTTTTCAAGCTTTTTCCTGTGTTCTTGATTTTTCACACAGAGAGTTCATATTACCAGTTGCTCACTGGATTTTCAACTGACTGCAGTTGAAATTACCAACCATAAAAAAAATCTGGCAGTAAATACTAGTGACTGATTCCCGTGAATTAGTCAATATAATCTTGGCTCTCTTTTCTGTTACAAACAAATGTGTTGTTTCTAACCTTGAAAATTGAGCAGGTGTGAAGGTTCTTGGTCTCAGCAAGGAAAAAGTCCTTGAATATGTGTAGGTGTAGATGATGATTAGTTTACAGAAGTTAGGAGTAGCATGTTGGTGGCCCAAGCATGAAGTACCTTGCTGGTCCCTCTGGTCAGTGCACAGCCATGTTTCCCCTCAGGATTCTGATTCTTACCCAGGAGAACACAGTCTCGTGTCGCAGAAAAGTGGCCTTTAGAACTCTTACAGTGGCTCTTGCTTTCTTTCCATAACATTAGGAAAATCATTAAAGTAAAAGTATGATGTCACGTATTGCCAGGCCTAATGCCTTCTTGAGTGTAAGTGCTGCGGGGATCAGCCAGTTGAAAGAACGTACTTAGTACCTTTGGAAAATTCAGGCTGAATAAATGTCAGCGTGCCTTCCCTGATTCCATTCCAGCAATCTCATTTCCCTGCCTGCAGAGCCTTTCACGACTTTGATTTCCCTGCCACCACTCTCTGTTGTTTAACCCCAACCCACATACCTGAAGCACTGCATCATGATCCAGAAAAGTCTTGTGATGCTCCTGATGTAACAGAGCTGGACGCTTGGCAAAGGTGCTGGCTGGGGCTGCTGCTCCCGGTCAGCCCTGGCAAATTACAGGGCACTCACACGCTGTTGGGGAGAGCAGAGTTTTCACAGCACTGCTGCAGTCCTAGGATGTCATTTTCAAACAAAGGCCTGGTCCTGCATTGTTACTGAGGCGAACTTCAGCTGCAGTTTCCTGGACTGTTGCTGATAAAGGTGGGCACCCTCAGGTTCCCCAGAGAGAGGGAGTTCAGCTCAGCACACGGGGAGCCGTAACTCTGTGAGCTGGGCACAGCCATCGCGCTGGAATGGGAATCACAGCTTGTATAAACGTGAGCTGCTGTGCCCACAGGGGTTTATTGGAGGTTCACGAGGGGTCAGATAAACATTTGGTTCCAAACTGTCCCTGGTCCCGTGAGCTTGGCTTGTCCTGCTCAGGTTACAGTTCAGGGGATTTACTGCGGGTGTTTGAAACAGCTCTGAACTGTTGGGAGGGGTTGATGCCCCAGTGCCTGGTGTGGATGAGGAGAGGGTGGAATGGCAGAAATGAGTGTCTCTGCTGAATGGAAAACTAGGGGACTTTTACTTCATGCCATGAGTAATTTTTTATTATTTTAGTGCTGCTTTGCAATGAGCAGTGTGCATATCAAGGAGAGCAAATTCAGGACTAGTGCTCAGTGATGAAGGATGTTATGTCAGTGTGATGGATGTGATGGATAACTAAAATTTCATTGTTCTTCAAGAGCAGATCTTTGCTGCAGGGTTCTTGAGTTGGGAATTATTCTAATTTGTCTGAAGAATGCCAGTAGATTTGACCAGAATCATGTAAGAGCTGCAGAGAGAAGAGTCATTAGTTAGAAAATTTCCCAAGTGCGTGGTTTTGCTTACTGGGCATGTCTGTGCAGAATAGATACATATTATGCCTCTGGAGGTGATGCACCCCTAATCCTTCTATTTTTCAATATGTTTATTAAAACAGCAGTTTTGTTTTTGACTGGCTTTGAGGGAGAATCTACGGATTTCTTCAGTTTTGTCTTTGTTCAATTCCCACAGAAGTCTGAACGTTTTTCTTCTTTCTCAGCTGCCTTCTTCAAGCTGCAGGAGGAGGCGAAAGTGTTTTAACCTCCTGTTAAAACCAGCTATCCTGCTGCTCATCTTCCAGCACGCTCGCAAGAGCTGCATGCATTGTGCGTCTCAGGTCCTTCAGATCTCAGTTGCTGTACTTCTCCAGCATATATTAGAAACTCTGGAATATCTTTAGGGGCAACATAAGTCCTCCTAGCACAGGAGAGCATTTCTACTCTCACAATACTTGGCTTTCCTGAGGGTTGTATTTCTTAACTGCTTTCTGCCAAGAAAGCACTTACACAGAAGATTTTGTCATGACAGATATGTAGTGGAATCCAAAAGTCTAAATATATAAAAAAATCTGAACTGCTGTTGGTGGGAAAAAGAAACAGAGAAAGTAGGACATTTCTGTGAGCAGAAAGAAAAGGTAGGATGAGTAGATTAGTGCAGAGGAGAGGAGAAGAAACGGTAGTGGAGACAATAAGAGGTCTGTTGTTTGAGTGGTTCCTGGTGTCTGCAGCAAGACAACATTAATGAACAGTTTGCCAGCTAATTATACTCCTTTTGTTCTGCTCAGTGCTGTAGAGCTGAGCAGAGCTCGCCCAGGCTCCCTCGCCTGCCTGGCAGGGTCTGCAGGAGCGGGCCCCAGCTCCGGGTGCCAGGCTTTGGCCGGGGGTCCCTGGGGTTCGGGGCTGCCGTGGGGCAGCCGCAGTGTGTCTGCAGGAGCAGGGAGTGCTGCCGTGTGCTCTGGGCACCCTCCCCGGGCAGGAGCAGTGCCAAAGACGAGGCTGAGCAAATAAGGAATCTGGGGGACCTCTGTGCGAGTTCCAAGTAGTAAAATGCAGCTGTTTGTGCTTTGGAGGGCCACCAGCCCCCCTTCCTTGGAACAATCCTCCTGCTGTAAACCTGCCTTCATTTTGCTTGCTGGCTTTACCGAGCTGGCCTCACGTCCGCAGTTTCTCAACTTGGAATGCCATTGTTTTTGAAATTCTGTACCTTTTGGCTCCTCAGCTATCGGAGGTATGCAGGTGTTAGTGTTACACACCGTGTGCCGCAGCTCTGCACGTACTCGATGTACTTTGCTGCTGCTAAGACAGGTTTCTTTGCTCTTTCGAGGAGCAGCATTTCCCAAACTTGGTAGGATACTTACTTTCTTCCATTATTTTCTGGCTCTGTAACTTGGGTAAGGACGGTGGCCTGATGGCCCTGAGCAGAGAGTTTCAGCCGAGTTCTTTGGAAAACTGTTCTTGGCACAGTGCCCTTGTCCTGCCGTGCACAGTGTGAGTGGAGAAAGGGAAGGTTGGCTCCCGCTGGGCAGAGGTCTGCACACGAGCTGCCGAGGTGCCACCTGACAGCCACAGTGTGGCTTCAGAGACACGAGCTGCGCTGTGCTCCTGCCCGTGCTGCAGCCCTGGCACTGCTGTGGGAGTGCGGGTTGTGCCTCACAGGCTGCACTTACACGGATTGCAGAGCGCAGGTTTTTCTGTTGCTCCGCAGAGCAGATTATTGTGCTTTAGCATTTAGAACTTAGTGGTGCTTACTGACTATTGCTTTGGGAATTTGAGCCTGTTCTGTTGTGCCTCATGGTTCCTTCTTGGGGAGTTACAATGAAACTTCATAAGAAGACTGTTGAATTTCTGTTCTGAGAGGTTTTGTTTTTTTTCAATAACTCCTTCATTTCTTATAGAACACGGCACAGAAGCTGTCCTAACAAGTTTGCTTTGTTCTACACTTTCTACCTGTTCTTTCACTTCTGTACATTGATTCTGTTCCTGTTTTCCACATCCTCTCGCAGCTAGGCCTGTTTTAAGTATCTTGGGCACCAACTCCTCTGTTGCTGCCATTGCTACTCCTTTACTTTGTGCACGTTTGGTTTGTTCAGTGTCTAAGGAGGAGTGGATTCCCATCTTTCCAGAGGCTGGTGGTAATAGTAGCAGGTGTTTGCTCTGTCCGTCACAGGTAGAGAGCCTTTGGTGACTGAGAGCAAGGAGCAGCCTCCTGTTTGCTGCCCTCCTGTGTGTCACACCTTTAATTACAATGGGCAGCTCAGTAGGAAGCCATTTTCCTGTAATGAACACAATAAGGCTTGACTGGTTTTTTTTTTTTTTCCTGACATAGTTTGGAGTTTTCTTGGCTGTTACTGCATTTCAAGAGTATATCACATCTTGGCAGAGGTACCTGGTGTTTTTTGTTATGTTTAAATAAGCAGTGGCAGTGCAGGAGAAATAATTCAGAATTTAAATAATTGATGCTTATGTCTTGCGATTTGCTTAATGCGTTTAAGACCGGATCCAGTTGTGGTTGTCCATGTGTGCCAGGAAGGAGACATTTCTCCCTCAGCTGTGATGGTTCTGGAGCACCACTGGCTCATCTGGGAAATTGCAGCTCAGGACATAATTGATAAATCCCAGCTCTGATGTGGCTGCCAGGCCCAGGGGCTGCCTGCGTGTTCCCTGTTCTGTGCTGTCCCAGAGAGGGGGTGACAGTGTGTGACACTGGGAGCCCCGTGTGGTGCCTTGTCCTTGCCTGCGCTCAGTGCGTGGCACTGACACCCAGCGCGCAGTAACTGGGTCGTAAAATGAAAGTTGAGAGGGAAGGCAGCAGGGAAACTAATCTGACACTGGTGTATTGAGCTGCCTGCAGGACAAGTCAGTGTTTGTTTACTCTGGTGGGAAGAAGTAACAGGAGATCGTTTTTTAGGAAATAACCCGCCCGTGTAGTTTGTTGTACCTGCACTTACAGATTCGGACTAGGAAGATCACCTCCCCACACACACACATCAATTGCGGTTTCTCTGTGGTTACAGTGCAGTATTTTTAATTAAGAAAATATCAGTGAAAATATAATAGCCAGGTTGTAGAGATCCACTGCAAAAGTATAGTCGGTTGCCATTATTGGGGAATGAAAAATGGAATTTTAGTTATGCTTGGGAAGTGCTGCTGAAAATACTTTGCATAAGAAAGAAGCAGTGACAGTGGCAAGTGGCGGAATTTCTGTAAGTTTATATAAATGGAAGACAGCAGTGATGTCTGCTCTTGTGTTTTTCCTGTTGATGTCTGCAGCTCTGTTGTATTTGTGCTGGGAGATGTGGTGCTGTCTGAGCCAAAGAGTCTGGACTGCTCCTGGAGCAGTTTTCCAGGGCTTGGCAGCAATGGCACACTGCATCTCAAGTGCAGGGTTTAAGTGCTGTATCAGGAAAATCAGCTTAATTCAAGCTTAGTTTTTCACTTTTGTTCTACCAGGGTGGCTGCTGAGTGCTCGGTGGAGGTGACAATGTCCTCTTGAGAGCCTGGGGTTTGGCTTTGCCCTGTGGGTTTATCCCACCTTGCAGCGGTGCCTTTGGCTGTCAGGATCAGCAGGTTAAGGCCAGCTGCTGTGTCCCCGAGGGCTGTGTTCCTTGTCCCTCTCTCCCCCCAGACCACTGCTGGCACACGTACCACATGGTGTTCCCATGAGCATCCTTCACAGCCACTCTCATCACGTTCGGTGTTACCCACCAGTGCTGCAGGGATTTGAAAAGTTTGGAAATAACATGGCTGTAATATATTTAGAGTAAATGTCAAGAGAAGATGGGCTGTGAACCTCAGCAGGCTGTTCCCACCTGGACACTATAATTTAGGCAGATAGCTGTGTGCTGAAGTGTGGTGCAGGGTGGTTGTGGTCTGAGACAGATGTGAACTCTGGTTTACTTTAAGGCATTAAAAACCAGTTAAATTTACCATAGGGATCGTGTCTGCCTGCTCTGAAATGAAGCAATATCTGGGTTGGAATGCGGCATCTCTTTAAACGGTGCCCAGAAATAGTACGCAACAATTTTCAGGTCAGGAAGCTGGGAACATCCTGATCATCTCAAAATGCCAAGGGAGCCGTAGGTGGGTGGAGTGTCTGGTGAGGGAGCCAAAGCACCTCGGAGAGCTCTGTACCCGCAGTGCTCTGGACTCAGCTCCACAACCCCATACCAGTCCCAAATGGGGAGGGACTGTTTCGCCTGTTCTTCTTTTCACTTCTTGTCACCATTTCTGTCCAGTGCTTCACTTCGGGTGAGCCGTGGCTCTGTGGTTTGTGGGCGTTGCTGGTTCCCCTGTGATCATGTTTTCACACGGGGGCATTCCAGGGGAGCCCCTTTGGGATCATTCCCAGCCTTATGAAATTTTCAGGCGCTTTCAGGAGCTGCTTGTGCACTACTGGTGATCAGTTGTAACAGCGTGGTGTACTGGTCCAGGTTAGGAAACAAGCAGAAGAGCAGGACCAGGGCTGCTGGGAGAGCTGTCCTGACGATGTTGGTCTCAGGAACCAGCAGAAGAGCACAGGGTTGCAGCTTGGCCAGGTACTGCGGGGAGGCAGAAGAGCCTTTCCTTGGGAGAACCGCGTGTGCTGGGGGTGTCAGCTTGTGTGCACATTGCAGGGGGCTTCATTCAGCATTTTGCACATAGCTGAACATCTTAATCCCTGTGAGACCTGCCCCCTCCTGCAGCTCCTTCACGTTGTTTGTGTGACCTTTTAGTCAAAGTCATGACTAGTCAAAGTTCTGCTGTACCTCTGCTGTTTTCTGACTTGTGGTTTCTATTCAGGCTGGAGTAAAGCTAAGTGGAGTTGAGGTGCCTGTTGTAGTTGCTGGTGTGCTCAGCTATTCCCCAGCTGTGATGTCTGTTTTACCTTACAGTGAATAGTACGGTAAGAATTTCACCACTCTTAGAGGTCAGGTTAAGGAAAGGGTGCATCTGGGGTAATAGTTACCTTTTATTCCAGAGCTGAAATGAGCGAGTCTCTGACAGCTGGACTGCTAACTGTTGACACTTTCCCTTCTGGAAAACAACAAGCTTCAGCGTTTGAAATGGACATCAGTACAACAGTTTATTCATACTTTTGTGTAAAGCCGAGGTGTGTGTATACAATCCTGAGGCTCAGCTAAACCTTCTGGTTGGTACCAAAATTTCAAGGGATTCTTTTCCTTTCTCTGCTGTTTCAGAGACTAAGAGCATTTAGGGACACTGCAACTTTATCCCAGGCTTTTCTGCCTGGCTTGCAGCTTAGAAAGGCACTGAATTGCAGCCTAATTTTTACGTGCAGGAGTGTCACCTTGTCGCCTCAGTCTCCTATGATGAGCAGTTAGTTGTTTCTCATTCTGAGGTGTTTGATACAAGTTAGAATTTCCAAGTAGTTCTGTTGGGTTTTAAAGCTTTTTCAGTCACTG
>VXBU01005727.1:0-16838 GCA_013400315.1 Bombycilla garrulus
TTTTGTTAGGTATTTTTCCAATGTATTCAAATAAACTTTGGGATTTACCAATAAGTACATTTACCAATGTTCTTGTCTTTTTTAGCAACACAACGATCAGAATATTAGCGGCAATGTGAATACACATGTAATTAGAAATCCAGGTAAGAAACTTTTAAGTATATTCTTGTGTTAAATACCTGTGAAGTATTCATGTTTATTTCATTTCACATGTCTCCTGGGTCTGTTTTCCACAGTTAAGTACCACAGAGTTAAGCTAATCTGAAAAGCTTTACTGATTTAATGGTGAAATCCAGCAGAGTGGAGAGTGAAGCTTACCAGGTTATTTGAGCATCCTTTAAAAAATAAAGAATCAGTTTTTATGTTTAATTTTGAAGAGGGCAAGAGGTCTACTTAAAATCTGTAAACTTCTCGGAAATTTGTGACTGTTTGTAGCTGTTGCAGTGTCACTATGGTGTAAGAATGCAGTTTCTTAGACTGTCAGGTCTGTCATTAGTTAGGGGCTGTCTTTTACTGCTGTCAGTAACACTGATGTTTTTTCCCCCACATGTTCCCACACCTGCCTTTTTGTGTGTAGTGCTGTTTTTTTAATCTTATATTACTGAACCTTCAAGTATATTGTCATGGGCTTAAAATTAATAATTATGTACTTTAGGACTACCACTGAAATTCTTTTGCTAACAAGGTTTATCTTTAAAGTTGTTATTCATACTAAGTCCATCCCTTCTTAGAGAGGAAGTTGCTGCCATTCTTTCTAAAATTGCTCTACTGAAGGTACCCTGTACTCACTGCTCATTTGGACATTTAGCTTCTTGGACTGAATGGAGAGGCTGGGAAGTTAAGTTTCCAAGGCCAGTGTGTCTACATTTTAGCTTGCTTTTCTCTTAATTCTGAGGTTTTCTTCTGTTCAATTAATGCATTTGATTTTCAGCGATTTAGATCCTGTTTCTTTTAAATTATGTCCCTTTCATACTGGTTTACAGGTGACAAGTAGAAGTGCTGTTGGAATTAGGTGAAGTAAAGATGTTATGATACTTCCTTTTAACCTCTGCTTTTTTAAACAGATGTGGAAAGACTGAAGGAGAATACAAACCATGATGACAGCAGCAGGGACAGCTATGCCTCTGATAGACATCTGTCACAATACCACGATCATCATAAGGACAGGCATCAGGGAGATGCTTACAAGAAAAGTGACTCCAGGAAAAGGCCCTATTCAGCCTTCAGCAATGGAAAAGATCACAGAGACTGGGATCACTATAAACAAGACAGCAGGTGAGTTTCTTGAGCAATTTTGAAATCTGGTCAGAATTCCCATTGTGTTTTTATAGTTACGCTTGTAGGAAGCACCAGGTATTTCTGAGTAACACAAAAGTGCAACAATGATCTTTCTCTAATGCAGTTCTGTCAGTTTTACATAATTGTGGCTCCTGATGTATTACCAGTAACTAATACAAATAAGTTCTTATTTTCTAGATACTACAGTGACAGTAAACATAGGAAGTTAGACGACTACAGGAGCAGAGACCACAGGTCAAGCCTGGAAGGGAGTCTAAAAGACAGCCGGGTTCATTCGGATCACCGTTCCCATTCAGACCACAGGATACATTCGGATCACCGTTCCTCCTCCGAGTACAGCCATCACAAATCTCCCAGAGATTATAGGTACCACTCGGACTGGCAAATGGACCACAGAGCTTCAAGTAGTGGCCCAAGGTCACCACTGGATCAGAGGTCTCCTTATGGTTCAAGATCTCCTCTAGGTCACAGATCTCCATTTGAACACTCATCAGATCACAAAAGTACACCCGAACATACATGGAGTAGCCGGAAAACATAACAAAGACTAATATTTTCTGGACCTTCTTTTAGCCATATACAGTAAATTAACCCAGTAATTGCCTTACATGACTTGAAAGATACAGACGGGATATTCTATCAGTAGCAGTATTGTTACTTCTTTCCAGGATGCAAGGTCTATTATCCCAACAGAAGAAAAATATTTTTGTATTTAAAGTTTATGCTGCACTGTGCTGCAAATGCTGTGGCACTTTTTTTTAAGAAATGGAAGATGTTTACTTTTACAGGGACCTCAACACTGCCCATTTCAGACTGGATCTTACTATAAAACTCTTCATGTCTAAGTGGTTTGAGGCTGATAATGTTTTAAGTTATGTTTGTAAACGAACTTTTAAACACTGACCTGTGCTCATATTTCAGGAGGGAATGGGGAGAATATTTTTTCTTTTTCTTAGTAAAGAACTCTCAAGGACTTTGTTCACTTTCCAAAGCTACTTGTTTACATTGTACACTGCGACCACCTTGCCGCTTTTCATCACAAGCTTGAATATTTAAATTCTGTACCTATAAATGTAAAATAGTCAGGATTTCTCCTGTTTGTGATCAGTTACAATGCCTTTTTACAAAACAAACAAACAAATAATAATAAAAAACGAAACACAAACAAATGGCTGTAAATTGTTGTAAATTTATTAAATGAGCTTCCCCCCCAGGTTTTTTTTTGACTGTTCCTTTCCCCACCAACTCAGGACTTCTTGTCACAATTATGAAACAAAATCAGTGTACTTACATGTTTCAATAAAAGATTTTGATGGAGTCACTGCTCAGAATTTAAAAATGGGGAAAGGGAACTTTATTCAATTCAGTGCTCCCTTTTTTGATACATGTTTTTGTTTGGGGGGTTGGTTGTTTGTTTTGTTGGGTNCTTTTTCCATATTAAACTGTCAGTGTTGTGATTGTTTGTTAAGAAATGGTAAGAAATATCTAGCTAAACTGTGCTCTGGAAAGCTTTTCAGGTGCATTGGTTTTAAAGAAGGTGTGTCAAATACCTGAACACTTCAGTATCCAAATCAATCAAAATTACTTGTAAATTCATATGTTCCCTCTTCAACATGGGCAATAATGTCAAATGTGCTATGCAGGTAGTTAATATTTTAGAATATTTGAATTATTACTTTATTGACAGAATTGTTACAATGCACACTGATTGTACATAGATAACTTCTATCTGACAAATTAAATTTAAACTAAAAGGATTTGTGGGTCTTGTAGTTTTCTGCTGTGTTTTTCTATACAGTGTTACTTATCCCCAGGTTTACCATAAAAACATAAAAAGTACTGAATTTTCATTCTGGTGATTAATAGAGAAGGTACCTAGCCTGGCATCATGTGGCAGGAGCTGCATCTGGTGCTCCTGCTATTCTCTGCTCCTGCAATGCAGAGTATTTTTTCCAATTAAGCAGGTTGATATGAAAGCATTACTATAGAACCACAATCTGTCCGCAGACTATCTCTTAAGATCTTACTAAAGGCACAGTTGCTGCACATTAAGTATTAAGGTGCTTTGGTGTAGGCTGGGACTCGATTAATTAATGCTGGTTCATCAGTTAAGAAATGCTGGTTCATTTCTTAGCTTTTCATCTTGACAGGATCTGAGGGACTTGAGTGGTTGTGCTTTCAAGCTGGATTGTTGAACAGCGTTCAGGCAGCAGAGTTTGGTAAGGTTGTTCATGTGTACCATGCACATTCCATTTCCAAGGGTGGAAACCCAGAAGTCAGAGCTCTCCAGCCAAGGACACAATTCTTCCTGGTTGGGAAACACACAGATGCATCCTAGAGCATAGACAGGGCATTCCCATGGAGCCTGGTTCTCCATCACGGTGGCTGTGTGACAATACTATGACCTCATATGACATGGTTGGTCTGTACATTTTCACCAAGGTACCTCAGGTCGCTCAAACACTTGGTGGCTTTGATGATGTGGATTTTCCCGAATTGGTCTACTTTGCTCTGCAACTAACTTTTACTCAGTCATATTTACAGATAAACAAATCACATTTGCAATAGTTTATTTTTTCCCCCCTCTGGCTTCCGTTACAAGTATTTGAAGTTTGATGATGGAAATTACCTTCATTGCTGGTAAGACCTTTTATTGTTGATCTTACTTTTCAATCCCATATGCTCTGCAAATGAGCTATTTATCATTCAGTCTAAATGCAGATTTGAGCCTTCCTTTGTTCATTTGTAATGAAAAGTCTTCAAAGGAGCGTGTCCAGTTCTGAAGGATCCATCAGACACTAATGTTGCCTGTCTGTCAAAGATGTTGGGAAGTAAGAATTCTGAGGACTGCAAGAGAAGTCCTCATATGGCTATTGATAAAGGCTTAGACATTCCATCTACCATGCACTGAGGTCTAGGACTTCCATCTTGTTCCTTATTATGTATTTCTAGTCTACCAAAATGAGTAGAGTGTTGTTAAGTATAAAAAAAGCAGATTAAAATCTGTATTACTACTCTTAAAGTTTTAAGGACAGAGAAATGCATATTCTGGTTGCTGTTAGTTGTCAAGGGTTATGGTGTGGTCATCATTTACCTGCCCACAGTTGCTCTGTGTTTTCTCCAGTTGTGATCTTCCATGCATGTGTCGTGGTGTCTGAGCAGCATTCAGAGAGTTGCTGAATTTTCTGAGTTTCTGGGAGTCTTGCACCACCATCCGCAAGACTTGCCGAAGACTCGCACACCAAGCACCGAAGGATGGCAGGCAGTTCCTGTGGTGGTAACATTACGCTCCTATGAAAGCAGCGTGCCCTCACCTCCCTTTGAGACACTGACTCCCTCGGATAAGTCTTTGATACCCCTCTGAAGCTTGATTAGTTTGTTTTGTCCCTGAGTGATAGTTTGTCATCCACAAACGTATCTTGTCAGTTTCACAGCCTTAATTGTGTAGCTACAGGGCTCCACTTACAATATACAATCCCAAGGAAGTACTCTGCTAACAAAGCAGTTTTAAGGAGCTGTTTCCATCTCCAGTCTTACACCTAGTATTGTGTTCAGTGACAATAGCTCTTTTTGGTAGAAAATTACCTCACCATTACTTAGGAATTACACAGAAATACATGTAGACAATTTCTTGTTTCTGTTACAGAGTAGTAAATAATGTTAAAATCAGTAATACCTGGTATGAGTTATCCATTTCTACCAAACAAGATTTGTTTTACTGAACTGTGTTGAGGCAGATATGTAGTACTGTCAATTTTTGTCTTCATTATTCCAACAAACTCATGCTGCTTGCCTGAAATGTCAGTTATGTTCTTAAAGTTTTATGCTGAATCTTTTATTTGTGAAACAGTCTGGAAGTAGTAGCTAAGGAATATAGTTGTGTGGGATGCTGATAGTAGCAGAATGAAGAGAAGGTTCATGGTGTTAACTTGTTTGTTTGTTAAACTTTCTATTTTCCTCTGTATTCCATTTACCTAACTTAAGATATAAATTGAGAAGACATGAGTAATGATAAGTAAGTTGTGATCATCCTTAAACTCCCATGGTGTATTTGATATGGCCAACACAAAACTAATATTTCTAGCATACATTTTCCATGCCCATAGCCCTACCAATTTATTGGTAATTATTTTATTTTTTGTCTTTTTAAAGCTTTTAACAAGTGAAAAATTTCTTTGGGATAAAAGATGAAATTTAGTGACGATTGTTAATTTGCATAAAGATGTAAGAATTGCTGTTGTTCTATTAAAAAGAAAGTAACTATTTCTGAAGCTTGCACAACAAAATAATTCTGCTTTTTAAATTATTTGTAATAACATCTTCATAAACCTATTAAAAAACTACTCTTGAGACTGAGGCATTACCAAAGTTGATCCCATGTTAGCACTAACAAAAAGAAGGGCTTTGCTGGAAGGCTGACCGAGTCAGCTGTGTGTAGGGGGCCTGTGAGGGAGTCAGGTGAGTGCATATTTCTTGGATGCCAGGTAGGTGGCTGTGAAGAAAATGGTGCCTCAGGGTGCTGCAAGTCCCTCTGATGTCTGCTGTTCAATCCTGAAGTGTCCAAACCCAGCCTGGTACTGAGTGCGCCTATTTTTGCAACCCAAAAAACATATTTCTTCACCTTCAGTGTTTCTCAAAGACTTTGGTAATTGCTGCTGCAAGACTTCAGAGACATTTTGACATATAAACTTTAGATGTATATTGAGTTCAAGCACTAAGGCTAAAGCCTGAATTTCACACTTGAACATTACATATCATTTATTTGACACAGGTTTTTCATCAGGCAAGTCTGTCTTCTCTGAAAATAAACACACAGAAATCATGGCAGAAGACCATGTGACACATCACATGAGAGGAAATAATCAGAGAGGTTTTATTAACTGCAGTACCTTTAGAGCTGCACTGTGTTTTACTTGTAACAGAGCTAGTATTTGCTGAAGTAACTGAAGCATTTGGAAAGTAATCTCGCTTATCACTTAAAATTAGCTATTGAATTTGCCTCTTATCTAGCACTGATAAGTGACAACCTGTATTGTATAGACACTTTGACATTCTTTTTAATCGCTAAGGAGCAAAGTAAACTTCAAAGCTCTGATTTGTGTAAGCATACTAGATCATAGTTCTTTTCCAGTCTTGGAACTGTGAAATGTAGTCAATGACTGAGCAACACATGACAACACCGCGGCACCAAGTATCCCTAATAAAGCTGTCACAGATCCACAACCTTAAATGCCCTTTAGTCTTTTTGTCTGGAACTTACTGTTCCACCTCTTTTTGGTACTGCTCGCAAAGAAGTTGTTAATATGAGAGACAGCTTTCTAGTTTAAATTTTAACTAAATTTCACTTGGGAGGGTTGATGATATTCTTCCGGTAATGAAATGCGCTGGTGAATTCTCTATACAGAATACAATAAGCAGGAGGTCAGTTTCAAAATATCTAGATTGCAAAATTGAAATTCTATCTCACAGAACTCTATCAAAACTATAAAATCTGGAAGGGTAAGGTCTAACTCTGTTTTTTTTCTTGTCATGAAAGTAAACAGGGCTGGAGAATTACTTGTCAAGGTTCTAGGTATCCAGTAAGTCTTGTCAAATTCCAAATAAATTTGAAGAGTTAGTTTGGAGTTATTCATTAACCATAATGCTGGAGGGAAATGTGCACAGGCGAGATACCTCATGAGCTTTGAGTTAAATTCCTGAACTTAGAGAAAAATAACAGAGACATAATGTAATTATGAATAGTATTTTTTTATAAAAGAAAAAAAAAAAAAAAACAAAAACAAAAACAAAAAAACATGGGTGCATATTAGAAGAAGGCATAGAGTAGGCATTTCAGGGCATCTGTACCTTCCAAGTACCTTGGCCAGTGGGGAAAGGAAGAAGAACCTGCAGCTGGGAACTTGGGATAATAACAGGGCTGCTTTCCCCAACAATTTTAGAGACTCCAGGGAAAATGCCCCATGGTCTCTCCCTTTATCTGAATAAAGACACAGGATTACTATGTTTCTTTCTTTGACATAAACTTCTGGTATTATGAATTTTTCCACACAGTTTACTCTTTAAGATTATATGACTGTGAAAACTTAATGCCTTTATGGTTAGAAGAAGTGTACTTACAAATGTCTGCATGACCAGTATTATGTAAAAAAATACTGATTTCTATAAACTTGCTAGCACTTGTCAGCAATGTCAAAGAATGCAGCCCTGAATACACCGAAATATTCTTTTCCCAGAGCACTGTTAATGTTCAACTATTACTGTTACATATGTAATAATTAACCATAATTTGTATTAATTTCCAGCTTTATAAATAGTAAAATTTTTGTGCTTCCTACAGTCTGTGTATTTCTCTCAAACCTAATTCAAACATAAAATATGTATGTTAGCTGTATTTTGAGCTCCAGAACATAGCAACCTTCTTGAAATTAATCCCAAAACTAAATCTTAGAGAACTAGGTGGTTGGTACAATTAGCTTTGGGTCTTTCCAGACTCTGAAGTGAGCCCTGTTTTGTTTTCCCACCAAAAGAACAATCAGATTCTAAAATAATGACTACAGCACACATATAAAGGTATAGTCATGGCTATTTCTGATTCACTTTATTGAGTGAAATTAATATTTCAAGTAAAGTTTACAGCATCAGAAAGAGGGACAAGAAGAGAAAAACAATCTAAGAAAAGACGTTTAGAACAGAAGTTGCAGCTGGTAGATAAAAGAAAGTGAAGCTTTCATCATGTGTATGGATAACACTGTGATAGAACTGCCGAGCTCTTAAGGGCCCTGAACAAGGACAGAGCAGACAAAGAGCAAAGGAGAGTATTTCCAGCAATTCACTGATCTTGATTACAGCCCAGAGCGGTCTTGTGAGTCTTGCTAACCTGTGCCTGACCTTGTCTAATCATTTCTTCTGACAGCGACAAGGATGCACCAGCTTCTGTGTCAGCCTGAACCACTGCTGCACTTGAGGGCACAGGCAGAGTCCACGGTGTGGGAAATGAAGGGGGCAAAGACTGGAGGTGCTCTGCCCCACCTGCAGATCTGTACCTACAAAAGAGATTCAGTACCCCAACAGCAGATGAGGGGATGGGCCATCCCCTCATCTGGCAACCAACCCCTGAGTCCCCTCAGGAGCAGCTGGGGTAGGTGGCAAGTGACAGAAGTCCCCTTCTGCCACCTCACCTGGCCTGGGTCAGGATAAAGGAGATGTGCTGCTTCACAGGGGCAGTCTGGGGAGGCTGATAAGTCTTCTCTAGCTCTTGGCCAATTCGAGAACCAGCCATAGGGCAAGATGTTCCAATTCCTTAAGGTGAGGAGAGGTGAGTTTTGCTTTGATCCACAACTGAGCAAAGGAATTAGGTTCTAGACATATCTGAAAGTGAGATTAAAACACAAACGAGGTTAGATGCCTGGATCCAAAGTGATAATTCACTTATTTTTTCATGAAGGAAGGAGGACAGAAAGGAAATAGAAAAAACGGGCAATTCCCAAGAATAATTACCAAAACCACAGGAAAGGGTTACCAGGGGTCCAGCACAAGCTTGTAGAGTGTATGGGGAAAATCTCTATCAGGAATGATGGGTCTTTCCCTGGTGAAGCTCCTCTGAGAGATGGCCAGGATCCAGCAAGGGAGCCGAGCCAGGCACCCAGACCGAGGAGGGGAGGAGAGGCAGCAGAGGACAGGGGAGGGACCAACAGCTTTGTAGAAGCAGCCAGGACAGTGAAGGACAGCAAAGACAGCAAGGACTCCAGCACTTTGTCATTTTTAGACATGGGAGCAGGTTGGCCACATCCATCATGACTTTATTTGATCCCTTGGCTGGTTCATTGGTGTCCAGGAAAAGTTTGCCCAATGTTTCAAAGTTCATTACCTGCTCTGCTGATGTGTCAACTCTTTTAATGTCTTGAAACAGGATGCCTCATTTTCTAAAGTGAAGCAGTTTCTAAAGTTTTTGTTAGAGGCAGTTCAACACTTAAACTTTCAAAGTCTGATTTTCTAAGAGGCAATGGAGAAACATTCCTTACTTTTTACTCATTTCCTACACCAGGGGAAACCTGGAACAGAGCAAGAATGAGTGTGTGTCTCTGGAAGCGAGGGCCAGGGATGCCAGGGCCCAGTGGTGCCATTTGCCAGTGAAAGGAGGAGGAGTGGATAGATGGTATAGGTTAACAACCACTGTTGCAGCTGGTCTTAATTAAAGTTTCAGCTTTTATGACTACAAGACCATTTTGAAAGATCAAGGACAGGTAGTTGGTCTAATGTGACTAGGACAAAACAGCTTCTCATGTCTGTCAAATCTGGGCAAGCTGTGAGAAGTTTTGAACTAGAAACAGCAAGTGGGGAGATGATGATCCACCATGTGAGAGACAAAATAATGTTTTGCTTCAGCCATAAGAATGCATAGTTATGTAATTCAGGCAAAGATGTAGCTAGCAGGAGCCTAGGCTGCTGGAGTGTAGGGAGGGAGGAAAAGGGGAGTTAACCAGAGGGACAGAAAGGGGAGAGGAAGGGAGGTGCCCGTTTTAGCACTGTGGGCAGTCAGAAAGAATGTGAGTTCCTGAGTACCCAGCCAGCGGGAAAAAGCGACAGGGCCACCAGGGTTTGAGGAAGGGTATAAAAGTTCAGAGAGATGTATGCCTCCTCAGTGAGATGCACCTGACTCCGGTGACTTGTTTATATCAATGTGTTGCTTTGATGACTTTGTCCTCTTTCAGCTTTATCAGCAAGGGAGTATTTCTCACAAGCATCAAGAGCAGAAGACCTGGACTGACATGTCAAGGGCTCAGGCTGATGTGGACAGGAGAAACCTTGTGCCAGCATAAAATGCCCAGCCCACAAAAACAAGATGTGCAAAGAGGACTTTGTGCATTATGGTGAAAGTTATCACAGCTTTTACACAAGATCCTCCTAACTGTGTGCCTCTCTCCATATATGGAGCATGCAGTCACTACAGACTTCATCTGACTGCCATGGCTTTTCAAATAGAAAGGGTGAGGTCTTGAGATGCAACTCACTAGGTCCCAGCATTTGTGGATATTCAAAATTAAAACTCATCTGCAAAAACTGGAGTTTGTTAATTTGCAGGGATAACAGCCTTTTGCAGGGCTGTTCTTGACATAATCCCAGAAATGAGTTTATCCATGTGTAGAAGGCTATGTTGTGGATTTTTTTCTGTCTAGGCAGAAAATAGTATGAGAAGAAAAATGAGAACACTAGGCTCTGTTAACTTCACATGTGATTTTTTTTCTTGTAAGATGCTTATTTGATTGCTAAAATTACATTTGTGGGTGCAGAGTGGGAAGGCACTGCTGGATACCTAGAGAGGAAATGATAACTTCAGCTCAGCTGCCCCTTGCAGCATAAGACAATCAGTGTAAGGAAGTGACAAGCATTGCTTTGTTCATTTGTAGCAAAATGCAGCTAATGGGGACTGCTGAGTTTAAAACAAAGCTTTGGAAGTCACATGCAGGAGAAAGAGCTTGTCTGAGATTCAAGGATGCAGTGCTTCAGCCAAAGGTGATACACAATAATCCCTATATTCAAAGTTATGTGTAAGGGTGAAATAAATGAGCAATGGAAGGATTGTATTCCCCCTTTAGGAGTGGGATACTGAATGCTGACACTATGCATAAGCAACAGAGGTGAAAAGGCAAGATGGAGAAATTCCGAATTGTCTTAGCCTCTAAACCACTGAAGCTCTGGCACATAAGGAAATTGTATCTGGAAACTAAAAATCAAGGAGACTCTCTATGTACATAGTGGTCCATATACATATGTGATAAAGAACCCTACTAAGGGGAAAATAGTGGTAAAAAACACCTGCTTAAATTGTGACCTCAGGAAGCTTCAACAGACTTTTGAGTAGAACAGAAAATAATAGAAAATTAGAATGAATAGAATAGAATAGAATAGAATAGAATAGAATAGAATAGAATAGAATAGAATAGAATAGAATAGAATAGAATAGAATAGAATAGAATAGAATCCTATTGTCCACAATTAATCTGCAGTTAGCAGCCCTTGGTTTAAGGTCTCCACCAGAGCCCAATATATTGCCATTAAGCTATTGGCACTTTAACTAGCCTGTAAAAATATCCTCTGAGCAAAGCTGAAACTGGGAAATTTTTTTTGTCATTAGACTAGTGAATTTCATTTAGATTGTAGGCTTCTGGTTGTTAATTTTTACAGAGATATTACATAGAATATTGACTTTAAAGGTTTGCATTATAATTGCCAGACAATTGACCCTCTCATAATATTGAAAGAGCTAGTAAGATTTTCACTTTTGACGTGAACCTCCTTATTTCATCCTCCCTCTCACCCTATTTTTGGTTTGCATCTCTGACGGGATGAAATGGATCCTTCCTGGCAGAACTAAATGGGAAGAAATGTTCAGAAGATCATGTAATGCACTCCAGCTGCTGACAGCTCTTTGTTCTGTTTGAGCTAGTGTAGAAAAAACTCAGAGCAAAACCCTCTCAAATGTGCAGAAGTAGAGATTTTAGATTAGAGAACTAGACTCCCTACACACTTTGCTCTCAGCAGACAATATGGGAGCAAAATCCTAACGCATTTTTGAAAAGAGCTCTATTTGGTTTCGTTTTTGTAATTGTGAAATTTGGATTTTTATCTGAGTCGAAAACCCGAAGTAGAAAGTGTTTCCAGTTTTAAGGTTGTTCCATTTCTGTCCGCAAAACATCAGGACTATCAGATTTTATGATCAGAGTAAAACAATACAAAATAATGCATCCAGAGAAAGTCAAAACGTAGTCCATTGTCTTCAAAGAGTGAACTGATGGTCTGCTGAGACAGAAGAAACTCTTAGCACTTCTGTCAATGAAAACACAGGTCTGGTTATAGAAAGCTCTCAAGGACTCAAACACAGAGTCATCTCTGCAGCACTTTATACTTCTCGGCCAAGAAGTCTTGACCAGTTGAGGAGAAAGGGCAGAAGACTGTGATTACCATAGGCACAGGCACACCTGATACAATTTTTTACCAATTATTCTTACTGTAAAAGAAGATCTGTTTGTGCTTCCTCAATGGGACTGTCTATTGATCTCTTTAACATACATAAAGTTCATCTCATTTGCAAGAAGGTGAGACTTGGACTTTTTTACATGCACATTAAAAAAAATCATTCTGAAATGGTAGCTGTCAAAGAATCCCAAAGATTGCTGTGCAAGGCACAATTTAATGATTAGGGCCTTTCTTATGGGATTTATAATTGCTAAAGCACTGTAATTTTTTTTTTTTTTTCCCTCAAAAAGCCTGTTCTGGTAACAATTCTCTCTCATGGCTGAGTATCAGCTTATTTTTACTGAGAATTAGTTCATGGTGTTTTAAGCAAGTTGGGGAGTGACGACTGGCAGCACCTGAAGGAACAAGAACTAAGTGAAGGCAGGTCAGTGCCAAACCTCTAGCACTACGAAGGTCAGAAGGAAGGGTTTCGAGAAGACATCACCAATGGTGATAGACATGACTTTTTAGCTTGACCTGCCCACAAGGGTTTGCCACCACTGAGATGCCTCTAGGGACAGACAGTGCTACAGAAAGTTATTCCGCTGACATACCCCGCCTATAGAAAGTGGGAGTAGTTTCAATTCCAATATCCTCTTTGAAGGCAGGTCATACACTTCCAAGCAGAGCATTTTTCCTGAGAAAGGACAGCAACTTGCCCTTTTATCACTGCCAGATAAAAATGGTAAGCCCAGTAGGATAATTACTGCAATCACTCAAGTAGGCAACAAACCTTTGTTTACACATCTCCTTCACAGTTTGGAGCGGGGATTCAAACAAATATCTGTCTCTTACTTTTTAGTCAAACACATTAGTAATAAGGCTGCAGAGAATGTAAGGGTTTTGCCAACCTCAGCTGTCGAAACTGTTCTGCTCTCTGTAAAACATTTGTACAGTAAAGGCAGCAAGGACACATCCAAGAAGCGCCTAAAAGATTGAACACTCTAACTAGAAAATGCAGCCCTTATTCCTCTGCACAATTGTTATACATTTCACATCATTCACTGGAAAATGTAGACAGTATGGAATTTAAAGACCAAAATTAAGATTAGAAGCACTTACCACTAAGACCTTACCCACTTTGTCTCTCCCTCTTAACCCTCTGACTTCAGCTTCTTCATTTCTCTTTTCTGCCCTTGCCCTGACCCACACAGAGTGCTGTGGGAGAAGGGGCCATGACAGCAAGGCTGGGATGGCCTTGTTGCCTTCTTCAGTTCTACTTTCAAGAGAATCAAGCATTGATGGTTTCAGACTACAGGTAAGACCTGGGTCTGTTGTATGACTTTCCCAGGCCAAGGTGTCTCCATCAGCCAGGTCTGGGAGACAAGGAGCTGTGCACAAGTGCTGGATCAGGTGGTTTGATCTCTAGTAAACATAGGTGGTCCCTGGGTATGAAGCTAGGTTGGAATTCAAAATGTACCCATCAGGGCTTGACTAGTTTCACCTGACTTCAGCTACTTCAGCATCTCCTGGACAACAGCAACAGGTAATTCAATAATTCAATCCATTCTAAAATGCTGCCATTCACTCCACCAACTAGAGGCAGCTTACAGGTTTAGTTTGCTGAATTTAGGTGAAATACCTCTTAAGCGCTGAAGTATGCCTCCAGTCTCTTTTGAGGCACCTAAAACCTCTGAACCTAATTCTGGACAAAGCTACACATCCCCCGTAAGACCACGAAATAGAGTTTATTCGATGATAAGTCCTAGCTATTACTCTCACAAGATGTGAAAGACCAAGGCAGAAGAGGAATTTCAATTTGCCCGTCCCAAACTCCAGCAGAATGCTCACCACCACTATTGAACAACTCCACCACTACCTGCCAAACATGAGTGAGCAAGTTAACTACCCGCCCAAAAGGTCCTGCAAATAAACAAGGCAGATGACCAACATGTGACTCTGGCTGGGGTGCAGGTACAACCCTCAAGACTGCTTTCATTTTCTCTGCTCAGCAGGAAAATACAGATTCTTTAAGGACACTGGACTGAGAAGACAATTAGAGATCCTAGAGAAACATCTGGGTTCAAGCTGAAAAGGCTTTACTGTCTCAGTTTTGGACTTAGGTACTTCACACACTAACTAGACATAAAAAAACTTCTGTATATCCAACCCTCAGCACATGCTAAATCAATGATACGTACATATTTTATGTACATAAAGGAGTATGTTCCTGATGTTGCATTGTTACAGTGTAGGCTGAAGTGGAAATTAGGCTTTAAAACCAGTGTAAAATAATTCCTGTAAATAAATCATTGGCACACCCCATATGACATACTTTCTTACATCTAGTTAATGAGTTCTGATGTATATACCCCTGCAAAAAGACTGTAATCAATCTTACTGTTCACAGTTAATTTACTAATAACAGCTTTTAATGTCAACAAAGTTTAGCTACAAACATAAAGATTTCTGAATCAGATCAGATGCAACTGTTTCACATCAGCATCACAAATTTACTTGCATACTTGTACTTGAACTGTGGCTATGTTGCTCTCCATAACAAGGTAATAAATGAGAAATATAACATCGACTGGACAACACTGATTCCCACAATCCCCATTTGTTTTGAATACAACTGAAAAGAACTAGCAGCACAATACAAAAAATGCTTATCCTGTAAAAAAAAAACCCAATACCTGCTAAAAAAAAAAAGGAATCATTACAAGTCCTGTCTGGACATTGTACAGATATAGCAGTCTTCAATAGCTGCAACAGGGAAAGACAGAAAAGAATTTATATCAGTCAAGATATAGATGGGCATTAAATAACCAGAGCATGAAAATTTCAGACCACAGCTGTACTTACATGAAGAAAATGAATGCAAGATTTTAAACTCTGCTGTGCTTCTCAGAAGAGAAGAAAGCCATGAGACTCCTGGCTTTTTTTTTCAAAACATGTCCACTAATGAAACTCTCACTAGGCAGTACAAAGCTTGCAGAACTGCTTGCTTCACTTTGGAGTGTATATAAGTAAACAGACACTTGCACAGCCTCAAAACTCATAAAACAAATGCATGGTAGTCATAATGCTAAAGTAGGAGAATGTAAATAATTTGTGATCTATTTTCTGGCAGTACAGCAGCAGTCTGAAAGGAAATGTATTACTGAAGGTCTGTAACTTGACCATAAGAACAAAACATTGTACTCTAGTTGTGTTCCACTCAACAGATGCTCTGTTGATGCAGATGCTTTACAGATTTTTCTTCCAAACAGGTTTTCCAGGAAGAAAAAAATAATTTTTGGTTTGACAGGCAATTGAGCCTCTTTCTTTTTCTAATATCCTTGTTTAGGAGTCTTCTGTACACTCAAAATAAAGGATTAGGCATAGTCTCTGCCAGTCCTGCAGCATGCTTACCAAGGAGGTTGTCAGACTCCACAACTACAGAGAACTACCATCACCTGTTGTTAGAAGCTCTATTAGCATATGGCTAGGAGTGCTCAAGAAGATACTTAAAAACTCCTTTTGAGTAAGCCATTAATATCCAAGGGTAGCTGAAGACAAAGGCCAGCAAACAGATAGCATCAGTAATGGCTGACTGGTTGTTGCATTAAAATACTGATGATCACACTACACAGCCTTCTGCAGAGCCTGTGTTGGACTGACACCTGTGAATAAGCTCCTACAGCTGCCTTCTGTGTACAGTAAACATACACATACTTAAAGCTCCTTTTCCTCCTACAGCAATTTCCACAACTCATTTCACTGATACATCTTCCAGATAAGATTATTTCTCACAGACCTCAACCTCTAGCCATAATACAAGCTTAGTGAAGCAACATTCACACTTGTGATTAGGTTTATCAGGTCTGTATTTCTTGGTATGCATCTGACATAACTTCTTCTGAGTTTTGGCACTTTCAATTTACCTTCACACGGTGTGATTAGCCTTGCAGCTGAAATACTGCATATATACTTAGCAGATTATGGCGTTACACAAAGTTCTGTAATCTTGCGGACTCTTTTGTATCATTTATCCAAATTTCACCATCTCTTCTTTAGTTTTACAGAAAATAATCTTCTGCTCCAGGGTTCTTCTGGTCTGAGAGTTCTCCAATAACTTGAAAAAAGGATTTTTATAATGCCTCTCAGGAGGAATGCAGCAGTAACACAGACCCCTGTGTTTAAGCTCTTGTAAGTATCTCTGCAAACATTACAATGAACTGGACAACTGGGATCCTGAGGGAATGGCTACCCATCTTAGTTTCCTCATCTCTTTCAACAAACTCATCTTTTTCAATAAACTGGCCTGGTTTGTAGCTGCTGGTCATAAATTTACACATCTTATAGAGCAGAAGGAAACAAGAATCTGCAAGAAGTGTAACAACTGTATTCAGCACATTCCTATACAATATCCTATTCATCCTATTTAGCTAGGAGACAAACTGAGAATTTTTTATAGATTACCTGCCCTGTACATAGTCCACATCCCCAATTTCTGTGCACCCCATCAGGGGTTACTTCCACCACCCTACTGATGTTCCTCAGCGGGGGGGGGGGGGGCAACTTCTCTTCTTCTATAATAA
>VXBU01005727.1:16843-27650 GCA_013400315.1 Bombycilla garrulus
AAAAAAAAAAAAAAGAAAAAAAAAGAAAAAAAAGAAAAAAAAGAAAAAAAAGAAAAAAAAAGAAAAAAAAGAAAAAAAAAGAAAAAAAGGGTGTTCCCTTTAAGCTCTCTGTGCTCTCTCTAGAGACCATTCACTAGTTTCAAAATATACACGTTTGACATTAACTAAAGGTCTCTTTGGAAAATCCACAAGTTAATTCAGTTTAAAAAAAATGTGTTAAACCAAATAGTACTTACAGAAGAGAGAGAACTGAGTATTTAATGTGTAATACACAGTTACTCAGATACACACTTCTATATTTAACATGTAAAAAATAAAGTGCTTTTTATCAGCTCCCAATGCAGGGACAATATAAAACTTTTCAACAACTGTAAAACAAATTGATACATACAATACTGAATCAAACATACATGAAAACAGTTAACATCCAATCTAGTGGATGCCCCAAGACAAAACGTCCCTTCATATACATGGTATATACATATAGATTCATCTTTACTCAATATATTATGACAATATATATTTCAAAATTTTGTTACAGTCTTAAAAAAAAAAAATTGTACAAATACGCAACAAGGATCAAGCATGGAAGTCCAAGACTGACAAAGAATTGGCTCACCCTGCCTACACCACCAGCTCCACTCCTGGGAAAGATATGCCAGTGCTCTTTGCTGGGGTGCAGTGCCTCCACATCCTGCAAGGCACTGTGAGCAGCAGCTGTGAAGTTGGCATCGCCAGTGGTGAGGAGATCAAATACACATGAGTAAAAATAGATGTCCTTCACAAGCATCTTCTCGTGGCATTTGGTGGTGGCTGTTTCCAGTGTGTATGCTGACGGGGGCCGAGACGCAGCGCCCCAGGGAAGCAGCTGTCCCCGCACAGGCAGTGGCAAGTGGCCGCTGCCGTCAATCCGCTCACTGGCAGGACAGCCGCTCACGCACAGCTGCAGGTCCTGGCTCTCCCTGTAGGCCATGGCCAGCTCCCGCGGCATGCGGATGGCCAGGGTCAGGTAGTGCCCAAGCTGCCGGACGTACACCGTGGTGCCAATGTAGCGAGCATGCATCTCAACGTATCTGCCGCTGACTTTCTCCACAATGTACAAGCTCCTGCTGTTCTCATCTCCTCCACTTGTTGTACCATCAACAAAAGCTGCAGGCAAGTCATCAGTCATTGCTTGATATACTTTCTGATGTGTACAGTCTTGGTATGATTTGAAGATAATAGTTATCTGTGGGGGAGGAGGGAAAAAAAAAACAAAGTTAGTGGAAAGATATCATCATCTCAATTCCCCTTCCATTTTGTAACTGAATGCATCTGGAATTTCCCAGCACCTTAAAACCGGACTGCTGTTCACAACTCATGCCTAAGGAAAACAGCCTGTGCACATGCTTAAAGCAGTACTTTACCAGATGGCAAATGTTAAGTTTGTTCTTATGTTAGTCTGGAAGCAAGACTTTTACATGTGGCAACAGCCTTGAGGTCAGGAAAGAAGAACGCTTTATATTTAACTAGGCATCATAACTATCTCCTGGTCTGACTGTTTCTTAACACTTTGGAATACATCCTGCAATGACAGAGAAGCATAAAGACTGAGTAATTCCCACAATGCTGGCACCTATGGCAAAACCAGAATGAGACCATGCGAAATCAAGGAAAGGTATATTCAGGACCAAGAAGAACAGCTAGTCAAATGACAGCTTAGGGATCCTGGATACATTAGTTCTAGGAACTGGGAGATTTGACACTTCAACTCCACTACGCTAAAAAATGTGCCCACAAAGAAACAAGGCAAGATTGAAAGATACCAAAAGGTGTCCCTTTGAAGAGTTATAGTGACTTTCAACATCAAAATCATTAGCATAAAGTTAATGGTCACACTTCTGCACAACAAAATTTATTTCTGTCTCTGTTTTAAAGTAAGAGCAAGACGTTAAACCAAGAGCCAGTTACAAACAATTTGAACAAAACATCTGCCCTCATTAGCCTCACCTCTCTACACCACCTGTATAAGACCCAAGTCTTCTCACCTTTCTCCTCCCACTGCAACAATTTCTTCTTCAGAGTATGCAGACATACCCTAAGCAATATTACTTTTTTTTCATGTATTTGGTTCATCCCAGGTGGTTGATGCTTTGTCAGTGTTTGTTTCACAACACAGACACTACTTACTATTTTTTACTTCATATGTTCTCAGTAGTGCTGGATTTTTCCAATAGTTTTTCCTTGCATTAATCAGTTACACAGCATGAGATGTATCAGCTATATAGCTTGAGACCATCTGTAGTCAAGTAATTTGGAAAAGTGATGTCTGTGAACCATAGCTGAGCTGGAATGCTCATGCCTAAAATCCAGAAGATGCACAAGTGCCCCTGTTGCTGTAAAGATCGCCTCACAGCTTTGTGCTTAGTAAAGTAAGCTCAGCAACCTACAGAAGAGAAACTTGAGGTCTCTCAAGTGATTAGTATTTCTGCATATAATCCAGGCCATAATGCAGTGAAAGGCCTTTTATTTTGTGGACGAAACAGACTTCTATGTCAGCCTGCTCACACAAAGAAGCATGGCTATATCCTTTACCACATTTGTGTTTTTCTCAGAGGAAAGAATGATTTACATACGTACAGAGGTAAAGCTCTAAGCCTCCCTAGCACTTGAACAAGCCTGGAGCCAAAAAGAAGTCTCACTGTTCTAACACTGAACTGGCTGCTTGATAAAATACTTTAGCAAGGCACCTGGCAAAATTCATCAGGAAGCAGCTACCAAATTGCTCTCTCCAGAATTCCCTCATTAACAATAATGAAATGCACACAGTTTCAGAAGACAGAGAAAGAACAAGAAGCCTCTACTCTAATTTAAGATTAGCAATAACACTGGACGCTGAATGAGACCTGAAAGACTATTAGATTAATAAAGGCCTACATGTATGTTGCAAGGACATTCCAAACAGAAAATCAACAGAGACCATTAAGATTTTCCAAGGACATACTTGTATTTAAACACTGCAGCTCAAGACACTAATTTTTAATACTCTGTTGTCTGTCATGTGACATCCATCTAATCCACAGGCCAGTAAAACCAGAGTGCTGCATGAACTTTGCCTTATCACACACTCCTGTCTCAATATCATGCTCCAGAACCTGTTGCAAAGGCAGATGAAGCAAAATTTCATTGCAGAGCTTTCTCTCTTTAAATTCCCAAGGTAACAGAGAGCATTAAAAAGTGAAAATGGTTATTTCTGAGAAACTCAACAAGTGTTATATGTTTATGTACCTACAGTACTTTTCACACTGTCTGGGTCCCAAGAACACCTTCACAAAGCTGTTTATGCAGTACTGTAGATCAGCTGCCCTTTCTAAACTTAGGATAGAAAAATCCAAATGCCAAAATCTTCACATAAAGAAAGATTTCTGAAACTATCAGTGTATCAGCCTTGTTCTTTGGGCACATACAGAGCTCTTCTGCACTGAGGCACCCTGAAGGACAAAAAAATAAAGGTTTCCAGAGGCTTATCAGAGGATAAAATAAACAAACATCAGCTATAGTAAGATTACTAAACCAAAACTAACCCCACACATACAATTTGCACATTTCATCTTGGACTTTATCCTCCCACTCCTACTGATGCCAGGGCTGATGAGTACACTGATCACAAAGCTTTCTTAAATTCTACTGCACATGCAAAACCTTTCAATGATGGTATTACTTAGCTGTAAAACTGCCATTTCTAGGGAAGACCCTCACTGCTCTCAACAAGTCTCTGAAAAGAGGTTGTAGCCAGGTGGGAGTCAAAGTCCCCTCTCAAGTAGCAAGTGATAGGATGAGAAGAAATGGCCTTAGGTTGTGCTGTGAAGATTTAGATTGAAAATTAGAGAAAATTTCCTCACTGAAAGAGTTGTCAAGCACTGGAGCAGGCTTCCCAGCCTCTTGAGTCATCATCCACAATAACGTTTTGAAGGCATGTAGACGCAGCACCTAGGTACCATGTTTAGTGGTGGATCTGACAGTTTGCCACTGGACTCAATGATCTTAAAGGTGTTTTTCAACCTAAATGATTCTATTGCAACCTCCAACAAAAATGTAGTATAAAGCTGCTTTTGTGTAATAAGACAAATTCATCTCTACCTTAAGCAAAATGTCCACAAAGATGAAAAGAATAATGACATGTGACAAGTTACCTGATCTTTCTACTTCTTAAAACAATTAGAACATTTATCCTCCAATCACCTTTTAATTATTTTTCTATTAATATGTGCTCACTCAGCAATGATTTCCTCTAAAAAATGAAAGCATGCGACAGAAGAGATATTTATAGTGTTTTGACTCTGGGTAAAAAGAACATTTATTCCCCCAAATTCCTTTACCCTGTTGATAGCACCTATTCCCAAGTTCCAAAGCTTATACCAAATAAATCACTGTAGTAAAAAGGTCTGTAGTTTTTTCTTTCTTTGTGTCCTTAAATTCACTCTCTCACCCTCAAACTATCTACTGTAAAACACCTGGATAGGAAAACCTCAACTTCCAATTAATGCAAACAAAAGGACACCTCCAAACAAGAAGGAAAGCTTTCCCTTAGCAAGCCCAGCATCCCTGCCTCATTTGCTATTCAGGGACAGTTACTCTAGTGATATCCAGAACACATGACACAGCAGCAAAGAGCTATAGACTTTGTACCCTTCCAAATAAAGCACACAATAAATAAAATTAAAAAACCGCAATGTTCTATTTAATGCACTATACAATACCCTTCCTACCTGCTCCCTGTAATACGGCTTCCTGCAGGGAATTGCAAAACCACTTCCAAGACAGGGAAGCCCTTTACCCAGAGCTGCAGAAATCAAACATAAATACAGTGACCTACTCAAAACCGTTAAAAGTCTGCCAGAAAGAAAAATAAATAAGAGCTTAAACGTAAACTCAGTTTCCCAGTTACTTGCTGATGATCCTCCTTTTCCATCTAAAAGGCCCTAGGATCCTACGTCAAGGGGCACAAGCACTTCAGGCAAGCTCAGAAAACTAGCTTCAAAGTTTCAGCTAGACCACAGAACATAAAATAGTTTTTTCATGGAGAAAACCAGATGTTATTATGAGTGACATAATTGTGCAAAACACCTACAAGCAAATTGTCAAGAGCATTTTTGTGAATACGTACACAACTCTGACAAGATGTGCTCTTCCAATTAAGGAATTCAAAGGAAATCTTTCCTGCTTTTCATACTTTCATGCCAGATGCAAAGTAAGGGGTAGGGGAGAGACAACATGTGTTTATTCCTCACACTCTTACTTGAAATGTCCTCCTGGCATTCTCTTGTCATTCATTAACTTACTGGATAGTCCTCAGACTGCCGGGGTTCCCACAGACTCTTAGGTTTTGGAGAGAGAAGAAAACTTCATACGTGAGGTTGCCTTCATTACCAACTCCCTCAAAGATTGGTACAGCAGAAAGCTAGGATACAAGTGAAAAGTACGAACTCCCTACAAGGGCAAGTGATAGTCTGTACTTTTCAAAAGGACAATGGGCTGAATATTACCCATTCTGTTTCTATGACTTATTCAACCACTTCCCCTAATGCATTCAGGAAAAACTAAATCTTCTACTCTTACTCTCCCTCCTTTCATTAGGCCTGCTTTAGAAAGGACTGATTAGTTTAGTATCTCCTTTGGCTTCTGTACAATTTAAGTTCAGCATATGCTTTTGTTTTATTTCTCAATTAACATCTATTTCAAATACAGGCAATGAAAAAACAGCCAGACTAACAAAAAGGAACCGTCTGAAAAGTTTTCTTATGATGAATCCCTCTCAGGTAGGGATTACACTATACAGACAAATATCACTGACGTGTAGCTCTTTAGAAGTCCTTTAAGCTACCCTGTGGCCAAAATCACTTAAGTACATCCAGCAACAGATAGTCAACCACAGCCAAAATGGAATACTTGCAGAGGAAAATGTTACAGGAATGAAATTAGCAGTGGTAATGTAGCTTAACAAGCCTTTTTTATTTCATTTATAGGAGCTTGCTCCTACTAGAAATAAAAGAGTAAAGGGTATGTATTAGAGATACTAAAACTTATCTTCTAAGTCACTTGTACATTCAAACAACCTTCCTTGCCTACAACAGGTGTGCTAAATTCTGTTACATGCCAAAAAAAGAGAAAAAATTCGAGGACTGTGCAACATGTAAGATATTTCAGCATTAGAAGTACTTCCAGTATTGTAAACCATAGATCTTGTTTTATTTAATTGCTTCTGCACGCTTAGCTGTATTTGGGCAATGACAGAGACTACAAGAAGAGAAGAAAAGAATCATTTTATCCAAGTCAAAGAGTATGACAAAAAAAAAAACCAACTCTTGAGAATTAATAAAGACAGAAGGTACACCTTTCAAAACCATACTTTCCCTCAGTATGTACATACATTTACTCCTGGTGTTCTCTTTATCTCTTTGAAAAGACATATACCAGCATAATATGCTACCACAGTCAATCATTTTCAGAATGTGGCTAAACTTAAGATCACCTATCTACTACAACCACACCTGAGCCATCCACACAATTTGTACATAGGAGTCTCAACTTTATCCTCCTCTACTATCAGGAATAAGAAAATAAAGACAATTCTGCAAGAATTCAGCAAAACTGAGGATAAAAGCTTACTACAGATTACAAAATGCAGCTGTTTCTTCCACTTATTTAGGGTCTTTAGAAAAAGCCACTGGAGGAGGCTGCAGGGGACATAAGTCTCTTTTGCATATCTTACTCACGTTAGCCTCATTCCCTTATTTTATACACCTTCATAACTCAATCACTATGAGGACTGGTTTTGAAACTGGCACAAGTTAAGAAAATGTAATTCTGAGCTTCAGTCCAATCTCTGTTCACTCATACAAGCATTGTCATTAGTCACTACTTCAGAATCCAGCACAAACTTACCAGTAAAATTGATATATTAATATTAACACTACTGCCCAGCCAACTCCACAGAAAATGTGTAGGTTCTACCCTACTGTGATAGACAACTCCTGCTTCTGACTCCAGTAATTAAAAAAACCTACTTCCAGGCTTAACAACACAGAGAAAACTCTTTGGTGGAAATGTTTTGAAGCTGTGTACATATAGCCCAACTTAGCTTGACAATACAAGAGCTATACTACCACAATTTTAGAAAAGCCCCTTCACTCTAAAAGAAGTATATGACAATATCAGCTTCAAATGCCTTCTCAGTGCATTCTTAACACTTGCTACCTGCATTTAGCAGGAAGAGACATGGACTCTTCTTGAGTTAAAGAAATGGCATCAGTTATTAAATACTCATGGATGTGCTCCTACTCTAGACTCCTCGAGTATCTGAGAGGAGTGCAATCTTAACTCTTGCCTGTTTCAACAAGGGTTTCATATTCCTGGCACAATCTTAAGGCCACTGCTTGTTTAGTAAAGCCAAGGTACTAAGTCCTTGTCACAAGCATTTAGCTTGCTACCTCTCCTGTGCTGTCTGCAGTTTGCTCTCTTGTTTCAGTTCTGAACCATCAGTGTATCAGTAACTATTTTTTTGTGCCACTCTCAGAATTATTTGTTTTCTATGGTTATAGCTGCGACGTTTAGAAAATTAGTAAAAAACAGAGACATACATTCTTTCTACCTTTAAGCTCCCTTCCAACTCAAACCACTGTCTGATTGTTTGAATTTCTAATTACTGCAGAGGCAATCACAGATGTACAATAATCAATAACTGTTTGAAGTGTTACATGAATATCCTTACAGCCTTGTGTCGTGACTTGCACAGGTTTTCTTGTCATGGGCAGGAGCAGAGGAAAGAAAATAACCTGTTTTGTTTGACGCTCATTAAAGAAGATGCTAAGAGTTTTTCTTTTTATACTACTGCATAGAAGACTCCCAAGCTGCTACACCTCTTCACAGCTATGGCCTGAATGATTACTTAATTGTCTTGGCTTTTTACTACTCCATGCACAGACAGTGCACATAAACAATCTCTACCTTGTTTGTAGCAGTAGCACTGGATCCTGGGACCACAGGCACATTGGTCACTTGCACTGACAAGTAGTTATTGTCTACGAGGGGCCAAGCGCCTTCCACTTTGCATGTCTGGAAGTGATCCTTGAAAGTCCTCAGATGAGGATCCCCAAACAAGCCACAGAACAGGTAAGTAGGAGGAGGAGTCTTCTCTCCCCCTTGCTGTTCTCTCGCTTCTGTGTGGCCATTGTAATTGCAGGGATCATGGGTCATTTCAGGGTTGGTGGAGGATGTGGGCCCATCTTTGGTGCAGTTTCTCTGGGTCATGAGATCACCGATCCCAAGCACTGCAGAATGGTATACTAGGTTTCCACGGCATGCTTTGGAATTGCGATAGGTGCACACTGAGTATGCCCGCAGAGCCTTGCAGAACTCCAAATCAAAGTCCTCAAGAGCTGCATTCAGATGTGAAGTCAAAGACACAAAATCAGTGGTGCACTTCTGGATTCCACAAGGTGTGTGCAGCTGACAGTCACCTAAGCACAAAACAGACAGCAAAAAAACATAAAGCAAACCTCTTAGGTGGCAATACCCCTTTCCACTCCTACAAGTACTGTAGAAAACAACCTGAAAGAGACTTAGAATACTCACCCATAGGGAAACACTGCATTTCAGAAAAAAAAGAGGATGAAAGACAGCAATGGAGAGTATCTCAGAGGCTGACAGGGCTCATGATGTTTTATCCAATACTTCATATTGTCTAGATGAAAATTAAGAGCACTAGGTCCTGCCAAGGTATCAAGGTGATGATGTGATTGTGTTTAAATTAGTTACTTAGTCAATAAGGAAGTCTCCATTTAGTCTTTCAGTCCTTTACACAAGTTACTGAATTTTTATATAGAATTCTGCACCTCAGAAGAATGTGGTAAAGGCAACAAAGTAAGGTTGTTTAGGCATTGTTTAGATGTTAGACATGTCTAAATGTCTAAAAATGTTTATACAAAAAAACTAGACTGAATAAAGCAAAACTCAAGTTCTCTTCTAGAAACAAGGATGGGGAGAGAATGGTAGGTAAGCAGACAAGCAGTTTGCTTTATTTCCCTGGCAGTGCCATAGCTAAAGATTCACTGCTCATTTTTTTTGTTGGGACTAATGTGTGAAAAAAACCAGTTGTCTGAATGTGCAAGTTTTCAGCTAACACATCTGTACATTACAGTAGCTGTACCTCTCAGAGCATAATTCAGTAATGATATGGGGGGAGAGAAACCCTCTCCCCACAAAAGTTCTAAGAACTTATCAGATGTGTACAGCTGCTACACAGTTCAGTTTACGTGAGCAAACCAGTCAGACTTTATCTGATGACCTGATTTCCATAAAAGAGCGCAGTTAACATCCTTGTGAGCAAACTGGAGTTTTACAGTTGTTTCCTCCACAGTTCTTACTCCACAGTATGATCTGAAATCATTCCAGATTCCCATGGCAGTTAATAATGACTTTCTGAAGGTAACTTTTACCAAAGAACTTACCAGGAGCAAAAATTAAATGAACAAGACACACCAAGGGAGACAGAGTCATGCTTTTCACACAACTTAAAACCAGGAGGACCCCAATCTAAGAAAAATCGCATTTCCTGCCATCCAAAGAGAAAATGGATCTATTCATAAAGAATATGTGCACAACTTCATGCAACAGCTGTCCAAGCCTGCCAAACTATATACTAAAATTCATCTGTGGGAACATCCTACCTGTAATTCCTCACTGTCATAAAGCAGGTTTTGAATGTCACAAAAATGCCTACAAAGACACATGGAAGAGTTAAAAATTATGGAAAACATAATGTATCTACGAGAAGCTCCTGAGCCATGAGAAGAGGGAAAGAGAAGTGGGGAAAAAGACTGAATAACATCACTTTCAATTTTTAAACGATTGTTTTCTGCAATGCACCCAGTGATGAGCAGATAACAGGAATTTCTTTGCCTGCCCCTTAGCTGACCTTCCTGACTCAGTACTCACATGACTTACTCTGAATATCCAAACCGTGCATTTATAAGGGCAATATGTTTTACCAGTGATGCGTAGCTAACATAAATCTCCTGTCAAAATCCCAAGACAACACAAAGTAGAACGAGGAACTCTCCACCTACAGCTAAGCATGACCACGGCTTGTGTAAGTAAGCTGAAATTTTCTTTGTGCAAGCCATACACACCTCTGCAAAACACAGAAAAATAACCCTAACAACAATCAACTTCTGTGTTTTCAGATACACCAAGAAGACCCATCCCAAGCAAAATGACAGAGTGAATGCTGGGTTTAGAGCTAGTTTCAAAGCTTTATTTCCCTTCAGTTGTATTTGTGATATTATTTTAAACACAAATAAATCAGGCTCACTGAGCAAGTCTGTCAAGTTATCAAGCAGTCGAATTAATCATAGAATCACAAAATTTTTAGGGCTGGAAAAGACCTCTGAGGATCATCTAGTTCAAGTCCCCTGCCAAGGCAGGATCCCTTAGAGCAGGTGACACAGCAGGAACGTGTCCAGGTGGGGTCTGAATGTCTCGGGAGAGGGAAACTCCATGACCTCCCTGGTAGCTTGTTCCAGTGCTTTGCCACCCTTAATGCAAAGTTCTTCTTCAGGTTGAGGTGAAACTTTTTGTGTTTCAGTTTATAGTCATTGTTCCTCTTCCTGTCTCTAGGCACCACTGAAAGAGTCTGGCACCATCCTCTCGGATGGAGGTATTTATACGCATTAACAAGATCCCCTCTCAGTCTTCTCCTCTCTGGACTACAAAGGCCCAGCTCGCGAATCCCTCCCTCATGAAAGGCTCTACCTCAGGGAAAAGGACC
>VXBU01005727.1:43706-59313 GCA_013400315.1 Bombycilla garrulus
GACATTAGTTTTCACTGTTTACTGTCTGTCTGGACTTTGGGGAATAGAGTGAATCCTTTGCCTCATCATTAATTAAATATCTTAAAGCTGATATGTGTATCCTTAAAATTATCCAGAGAGATTGACTGACTACCAGTGAAAAAATTGCCACTAAAATTATTATGTTGAGCTCAAACAAAGACAATTTTGTGGAATGACCTATGATACTTTCCAAAATAATACAAATGACAAATTAGAGATGAAATCTATCTTTATCTATCTTTGATATTTTATTTTTAAAATTATAGTCTCTACTGGAGAGACAATTTGAGTTTCAGGGTAAAATGGCAGAAGTACTTACTTTCTTCTGAAAATATAACTAGATGTTAGGTTTTCCAACAACCATTTCTTTTATTCCTTTTGTTTCAGATATTTCTAGAAGATGTTTCGAAAAGAGGTGAGGAGGTGGTATATATACTTTGTGCTTAATTAATTAATTAGTGCTTAATTTTTTGTTAAAAGAACCAGTCCAAATAAGGAGACTTGCATTTTAGAAAAATTCTGCTTTGTAATTGTGAAACTATTGTACAGGCCTTGTTCCTTCTGCTACTTCTTACCTTTGCCATTTAGGAAATATTTTAGAAGTGTCTTTGTAGCTCAGTCTGTAACATATATTTCAGGAAATCCTATTTTTATTTATAGAAGTCAAATATGTGAAACATGAACTACTGGGATTTAATCAATAAATCATATAAATGATCCCATTCTAGTATACTTTAAGCCTGACCAAAAAGACATAAATTAAGAATGAATGTTCCTGCTAATCTAACACAAAAGGTATCTAAACAGCAGGTGCAGGATCAGTATTTATTTATGAGATGCTTAAATTGTTGTTTATGAAACATTGGGTAATTAGGGGAAATTACAGGGATTAAACAGTGTGAGAGACCAAATTGTAGAAGGTTTGTTCTTTCTGCTGTTGCAGCAGCTGGTGCTGGCTCTTATTCTTTTCCACTTCACCTGTTTTCTAGTACCCCCAGTATAGTTAACAACAAAAATATTTTAAAGGGTTGCAATGCAGAATAAGATTGAGAATTAGTCACTTAAGCTAAAGTGGAATTTGGTGGGATATTGTGTTTAAATCTCAGAAAGAAGTGGTTTGTAGAACTAAAGTGAAACTAAAAAAGGACTTTGAGACTGAGATAATTTTAAAAACTTGGCCAGAACCAGCCTGGACACATAGGAAAACCATTCTTCAATACAGCATACTATACTTCCTTATAGCTGATTTTAATTTAATAATCTTAAAGCCTTTTTTATTTGTAATATTTGGCCCTGCTTTTCTTCTTCCTCAGAAGACTTCTTTGCAGACTCAGATGCATCAATGAGTTTTGAACATACTTTCTGACATAAAGTCCTTTAAGAGGGATAAATTTACATTTCCAATAGAAGAATAAGGTACGTGTGGCACTAATTAACCATTGCAGCATTGCCTACACCAGAAACATCAGAAACCATTAAAATTTTTTTTTAAATGAAAAGTAACTGGAAGGCTAGGCCAAGCTAGAACAAGAACTGACATTCAGATGGGTGAGATATGGCAGATCTTAGCTTGTTCCTGTTGCTGTTCTATGTTTAGAAACTAAAGGAAAACTACATTCACAAATTAATTTCCTGGAATCTCCTACTCTTACTGCATAATTTTACAGTAAGTATAAAGTCAGCAGCTGCCACACATTTAATGGCAATGTCAGATAGTGGAATACAGGGATTTGTTTGACATTATTTCTAAGCAGAAGTCTGTTGAAAGTGTCAGCTCTTCATCTCCATTTTCTGCCCACATGACATTTTTTCCTTTCCTTTTTTCCTATCTTTTAGTCCCTGCTAGAAGGCAGATATAAAGAAGCCATCTACCTTTCCCTGTTAATGTTTTTTATCAGGATATTGAGAAAATAATGATTTGCCTGATCACCTGGGAAAATCCAAGTTTGCTTTTGCATGCCTGACACTTTCAAAACACACACAAAACTTTCTTGCAGTGTTTCCTTGCACACCACTAAAACTATTTAAGAAAAGTAACCCAAAGAACGTCTCTTAGATTTTTTTACAGTGAACGCAAAGCAGAAGTCTTCAGAACAAATGGACTCAAATCTTCAGGCTGAACAAAAGACACTTTAACTGAGCTGAAAGGAGTCACATGAGATGAAAACACAAATGGGAACATATACGTTAGACACACCATATAATTTGTCAGGAACTGTAAGACTGTTTACAGACATCAAGTCTGTAAATAGTAAACCATCTCTCAGGACTGGAGAATCAGGGTAGAAATGTTTCCAAACTAGCCTTCAGAACTTAAACTGGGATTTACATCACTTCCCTTATTGGCAACTAAAAGTATTACCAGTCTGGCTTTATTTCTATATTTTATCCATTATTTTTAGATATTTGCAAAAATATGCAAATACTTGTGNNTCCCTCCCCTTCCCCCCCCCCCCCATTGTACATTAGCTGCGTTTCTCAGCAGTTTGCCAACTTTTCTAGCTTAACCCTTTCTCTTACCACATAAACTTTTCATTATAATGGCACTTTGGATTTTTTCTGGAAGTAAGTCCCCCATTTTTATTGTTTATTTCTAATACTTTAGTAATCAACATTGAGCAGAGTGTTCCGGACAAAAAGATGTCTGAAAAAGTGATCTTGTATGGCATGCCCTTTGCTTTATTTTGTGGCTTAAATGAATATAATATTGTATTGGATGTTCTTAATAACACAATTGTTTTGCCAAGCCCGTAGCTTGCATATGTGAATATATTAAAATTACTTGGGCCTGTTCCTTCTGTAGTAAATTATGTCTGCATTGCAGCAATGCTGAATCTTATGTTTTAAAGCCTTCTATTCAATTTGTGTTCTATTCAATCACAAAAAGTGATTTTGGTTAGAAGTACTAGGATATATGATTGGAAATATGATTGGAAATAAATAATTCAGTCTTGAAAAAGAATTTCTTACATGATGCCTATTAGCTGAAGTCATGTTTTGCAGCTTCACTTCCTCTTAGGTTCTTCACTTTCATGTTTCAAATTCATCCTAAAATAAAGTAGGTATAATTTTTTTAGTTGAAACCACCAGTATATAATTTGAGGTTTATGTTCCTTTGAGGTCCCTTTGTGGTATTCCTCTTTATAAAATCTCACAACTCTTCCTGGCTTAATAAAAAATCTGCACATTTCCTCAATGTGGTGTTTGTTCCCCTTTCTGGAAACCTAATGAAGTTATTCAATAAGGTCATACCTTTTACTAACGACTGGTGTCCCACAGCTTGCCTATCTGCAGAAATAAGTGTGTTGTAAACATAGGTGTGAATTAACTTCATGATAATTGTTTTATATCCCTCCCTAAACAGATGTCCTTGATTAAAGTAAGGACGTATTATGCTGATTTCTAAGTCAGGGTTTGGCTGTTATTCTGAACATATCCTTCCTTGCTTGCTCCACAATTTGTGGCTAAACACAATGCCTGCAGACTGTTTTTTACAGGATATTTTTAGAAGAAACAATTGAGAATTGTAGGAGTGCTTCAATTTGATGCCTGCACCTCTAGCATGCATAGGAAATAATGGAGACAAAATGGGATGAGTATCTCAGAAATGGAGTCATCAACCTGCCTGATGTTCTCTGATGGTTATGGGTCAGGTTTAACTGCTGGAGGGAACTAATAGGATATTGCCTTAAATTAGCTTCAAAGACAGATAAATCTACTTTAAATGTATATAAAGAGACTGAAGAAACAACTTTTAGATTTTGGATTGGAATCTTTACCGTTTGTCTGAACGTATTTTGTATGTAAAATGGTGGAAAAGTTAAAAATGTGACTTGAACATAAAAGTTGGATAGCCTGCATCTCCAAACATCAAGTCATGGCAGGCTCCTGAAGAACACTCAGTGTGCTACCTTGACCACTTACATCACAGTCTAGGTAATGGTGGCATTGTAAATTCGGTGTCCCAGCCTGTGTGAGCAGGCTTTGCTAAGAAAGTAAAAATATTCTGCTATTAGAGTGGAACTCTATTTGTCTGCAAGAGGAAGGGTTCCAGTGTCAATTCCAGTGGTGGAAGACCTGGTTATTTGATACATTTAGGTCAGACCTAACCACAGTCAATGTTTGCATCACTGGAGACTGTCCCACAGCAGAATTTTCCATTATCTAATGCTGGTCTCTGTGATCCCACGATGGGATCTCCCAAATATATGAAACCGGCAGAATCAGAATCAGACCACTGAAATAAGTGTCAGCCTGTGGGAGGACACTGTAAGACTTCCCCAACTGCTTTTACCAGTTTCTTTAAGTAATTAAATTGTTTATTAATACGTGTTTCTTTTGGGGCAATCCCAGCTTAGAGACATTGTTTCCAGTAAATGTGGGACTGTGAGTGGGGCTTCAAAAAAGAATCATCTCATCACACAGGTAGTGCTTCTCACCCACTCATTTGAGACCTATTGATCTCTGTCCTTCAGTCTTAGAGGTTTGGAGTGATTTTGAGCAAAGGAAATTTGCACTGGGACCAAAGCTGGTCTGCAAATTTGATCCAAATATGTGAATATTTTCCATCAGCCTGAACCAACAAACTCTACAGAGCACTGAAAGACCAGTAGTGAGTAAAAAAAAAAAAAAAAAAAAAATTATACAGCTTTATTGTCAAGTGACAGCTCTTCTGAACTAAAAAGACAAGTAAGTATCCCTTGCTGGTACATGACAGTATAATTTTTCCAATTTATAAGGCTGACAGCAGCCACAGTCTGAAAGTTACTTTTGTCAAATTAAATGAAAAGTTCAGTAGTGAAAGCCCTTGGAGACCATACACTAGGAAAGGTCATAACACAATAGAATGCACACTTCCACAGTGCAGCAACACAGAACCTTTCCCCTACAAATGCACATCAACAGGAAACACAGAGGATTTTTACTGTGTTTTGTGTAGCAATATCACACCAGTAGCTTGAAAAATATCAAATAATTACCTATATTACTGTCTGTTGAATAAAAATTCTATCAAAACTAATGCATGATTTTTGGATACTTGCAATACTGCTAACTTTTGTCACTTCAAAGATTTTTTTTCCAGTTGAAAAGAAGGTAAAGTATTAGCAGAGCAAAATATTGACAGTAACTGGTGAAGCAAGCACAATGAGCTTGTACGAAAGCATTCTTAGAGCCAAATATAAAGTTCTCTGTGCCATGCAGGAACCCAGTTAAGCAGAGAAGATGTAAACAAGAGCTGCATGCAGCTAGAAATGACTCTCATTGGGGATTTTTTTGATACTGCGCACTGGAGAATGACATTCAGTTGTTATGCATATATAAAATACCCTGCATTTGATATAATTGTGGATTGTTTATTTTTCTGCAGTATAATTTTGATTTTATTATGTCTACTTAGGACTTGTACAAGTTTCAGCATAAAGATTATATTTAAATAGATGACCCACATAGAAGCAAAACCCATAAAACTTTGTATTATTTGTAAGACAGCTTTCCGGTCATTACTTCTACAAAAACCCCTTTCTATTTGCATCACATCCAAACAAAACACCAGAATTAGAATACTAAGCAAAAATGTCTTCAGTATCTTTACTGTTCCTTTCATATCAATTAATTTCCTCTTCATGCTAAAAACATAATTGAGGACCACAAATGTCATTTCTTTTCAGCAAAAAACATAACATAATGTTTATTTTGAAAACAGCCTACAGACTGTTCAGTCCAGACACTCAAACAAAATGAAAATTGTCTGGTTACTCTAAAAAGGATACACTCAAGCCTTATGAAAAGCCATTAAAAAATGGGTTGAATAAATGCTCCTTGGGGATCTAAAGCTGGCCTTTGACAGAAGGAGAAATCTCTGTGCTAATGTAAAGGCTGAATATAAAGTCTGAATACTGTGAGATGACTGGGAGTTAGATCCTAGTAAAGAAAGGGCAGTCTGCTACCATTATTTATATGGAGAATATTTAAAGGAAAGGGTGTTTGAATATCCGTAGGTGTGAAACTGAGAGAGCTTTTGCTTCTGGATGGTTTAGATAGAGCCTAAGTGAGATCATTAGTCAGTGTAATTTTCAGCATACTCTTGGAGAAGACATCTCCAAAGGCTTTAAAACAATTTCCCATTTAGGAATTTTAAGAATAGTTTTTAATTTTTTTTGCCTGAAATATGTATATATCCCTGAAGGAGGGATATAAAGTTTTGATTGGTAATGTATGTAACCCTTCAATTTAATACAGCAATGATGTAAAATTTCTAGCCATTCAAATTTACAAGCTATTTTTAATTTAAATGGTATAATTCATCATTCTGTGATCTTTCATTGCCTTCATGGATGCTCAAATCGATTTACATACATGTTCTTTGGGGAGAAAAAAATAAATAAACTGCTATTCCAGGCACATTTCCAACAACCACAGTCTATAAATAAACAATTAAAGGCATATCAAGGTTCCACCACAAGCATCCTAATAAATGATACCCCCATTAAAAAATGGCTAGGTATGAACTAAAACCACACTAACTGCAATAATTTTTGAACCTTAATACCAGGGCAGTTGTGCCAACTCCTGATGTAAGTCACAGACCACCTGCCTTCTCAAACAAAAGACTACAAATTGTTATTGCCACCTGCTGTCCCTCTCATTGAATACCATGTGTGCAGCAGGTACGTTATATTTAGTGACAGAAGGCACCAAGCCAGGCATTTCAGGTCTGTATTCTTCTAAATCTGACCACTGTGGACACAGAAGTTCCCAAAGCAGCCTCCACCAATATGTTCTGAGACAAAACCAACTGACCCAAAATTATTGCACAACCACGCTAGAGATTATGTGTTATTTAATGGAATTAAAGAGAGGACAACGCTGGCTTTTTCTATCAGGGATGTACAAGAGGCTTCTCTGTAATAATTTCTACCTTTAAATAAGGTCACAGATAATAAGGAATGTCACTGGGAATAAAGAAGATGGATATAGGATGGCTTTAACACTGCTCCACCCTACATCTTAATGAGGATTGCAGAACAGCTCCATCAGGAGGGGACCTAAGAGATCACCTGGTCCAACCTTTCCTGGAAAAGGGAACCTAGATAAGATTATCTAGCACCCTGTCTACATATGGAAAACCTCTTGTGATGGAGACTCCTCAGTGTTACCTCTCTCTCCAAGCCTTTGACACATCATGGCTGCATAGTTCATTTGCCCCGAGCAGCACAGCAAAGGCAAGCTTGGTGTTTATCACCGTGGCGGCTGCAGGCAGGACAGTCCCATTAGCGACACAGATGCCATCCTTTGATTGCAAGCCTGGGGTGGCTGATAGAGTATCACAGGTATTCTATCAACTGAGATACAAGTCTTTGCAAATTAAATGTAACTGAACAACCACCTTTTATTGCCCATAAAATCACTGAGACGTGATGAGTGTACAACTTCGAAGTTTTCACCTTTCCCCCTCAAAATATGTTTCTAGAGTTGTTACCCCATGGCTCTAGGGATTCTGTTCAGTGGATGGGTGGCCTCAGGCTGTAAATACTCAGCATAAATTTTTTGAGCAGTTACTTTAAACAGTGAAGGCATGTCCTACATATCAACTGGTTGTGGCTTCAGAACAGGACAAGAGAAAACAAAGGAATGCATTTCAGAGCTGTGTGCAGAAGATAAAATATTCACATCCTGATTTTTTATTAAACTGAGCAGATATTTATGTATTCTTTGCAGATTACTTTGTTAATTCAGCTTGTATCGTGGGTGGATTCAATACTTACACTAGCATGGCTATGTTCACATAACTCTGAAAGCAAGTCCTACTGCACATTTCAACAGTGATATTCAGTATAGTACCAGAAACCACACTATTTCCTCTTTTTACATAAATACCTAAACAGAAATTCCTCTTATTTTTTTAAACTGTTTTTGTGTTTTGTGAGGGAATTCAAATGTTTCCAAAAAGACTTGGAGTTTTCTATATTGGTAGACTTTAATTCTTCCTCCCTCTTAAAAGCACCTTTGTAAATTGTGATCTTCCTGCCCATATATGAAACAACATAAAACAAAAAATATTTCTCAATGTTTGCAAGTTGTAGCATCAGGAACAGAGGTTGTGAATATATACATGTACATGTGAATGTATCTATTTTGAAAATTCCACTTCATTTGTAATTTACTAATAAAGCAAAAGCAAACTGCAGTGTTCTTATTAGAATAACAAACATGCATATTAAATGTTGTAATAATCTTTCACAGATGATAACTTTGTCAGTTCTCGGTAAGTAAAAAGCAGTTGCAACTTTTCTTCTCTTAAAGGCCACACTGACTTCCTTCTCAGGGTCAGTAAAGAATAGGGCAGTAAAAGGGATAGAAAAATCCTTTTTTTTTTTTTTTCCCAGGGGTTTTGACAGGATTCCAGATAGAATTAAAAAAGGATGAAAAATGATACAAATTTAAAATTTCCAGGTCCTTCAAGCAAGGGAAACTATAGGCTGGGCATTGCAAATTTACAGGTTGAATGAATAGTAATTGAAAATATCTTCTGTTTGAGTAGAAATATTCTGTGATAATTTTTTCAGCTTATTTCCACATTATTTCCTTTTCCTGACTTAAAAATAAATTCAAATCAACATTTGTATTCATTTGAATTTTTCGCATTTTAGAAAACAGATAATTTTGTATTTTATTTATGACACTGCTAGTTTATGAAATGTACACTGTACATTGGGGGTTGGAAGTGGCTTTCAGATCTTTGGATTAGATTTTTCTTAATTTTCCATTGCCTTGGACTGAGTTCTTCAAATTTCTGACATTCAGCACTGAAACATGCTTATTTTCCATTGAGAAGCCATAATACTGCTAGTTGGAAAAAATGTAAGTATATATAAAGTCCAGTAAAGCTGAATCAGATGGATTTTCATGAAAATTAAAAAATTTAAATTATGAATTGTCTCTAAGTTAGCAATCAGAATGTTTTTGTAATATCCTTCAACAAAATGACATTTGGTGCTGACAAAAGGTGCTGACATCAGCACCTGTGGGACTTGCACAAAATTCAAATTAGATTACAACATAAAACTATGATTTAACTTTACACTGAATAAATTACACCTTATCCTAAACATTCTTCCTCTGTGCTATTGGTATAGTTCTTGGGATGTGTTTTTGTTTAGAGTTTTGAGGGATTTTGTGTGTGTTTTCTCTTTAAAATAATAAATTGCTTCTAGCTCACCTTTGAGTAAGATAACTAATTTTGCAAGCATCCTCTTTCAAAAGTAATGAACTTGATTTGCAATTTATCCCTCCTTGCTATTAAGAAAATTACTTTATTTCTGAAGATTTTTGCTGATATTTTCCACAAAAAGATTTTACTGGTGGTTGCCCCACATAAAGTTGATGAAATATTTTTTAAGTACTCAAAAATATTTAAATGGCACATCACTAAAAAAGGAATTATAGAGCTCTGCACAGTTTCCCCTTCTCCCCTGTAACAAGTGACTTTCCAGTTATTACTGATTGGACTGTGTCTAGCTGGGATGGAGACCACTGTCTTCACAGCAAGCCAAGAAATGCTGTGCTTTGGATTTCAGGCTAAAGGAGCTTCAATAGCAGACCTGTGTTAACAGTGCTCACAGTGCTCTCCTGTTTTCTCTGTTTACCCCTCTGCCCCACACAAACAAGCTGGGAGGGGACACAGCCAGCACAGCTGACCCAAGGTGACCAAAGTGATACCCCCTCACCATATGACATCATTACAGCATTAAAAATGCTTTAGCTCAGGCAAGAGAGAATGCAATGTAAGATGGTTGCATGTCTTAAAACATGACTGAGACCAATGATCAGCCAGCTCTACTGATCCCCTACAAGCAAATATCTTGCAGAAGATCAGACAGAGGGTAACAGACACTTGGGTATACCAATTAACTATTTCACTGATCTATTTTGCTAAATATTATCATGACTATGCCAAATAAATAAATATTAAGAGAAGAAGATAAAGACAGGCAGAGGTCTTAAACTGGAAAATGTTAAGATGTGGAAAGCAAGGCACTTCAGAGGAATATGACCATGTTAGCCACAAGAATTCATTTTTAGTTGGTGATACTCTGATTGCTTCAAGAATACTTTCAGAGGCATCCCCAGAGGAAGATGTTGCATCAGAAGAATCACTACAAGAGCCAGATATATTTTGAGGTTAATAAATAAATAGAAGTGGAAGCCAAAGCGTGAGAAGAAATGATTACTGAAATGTTAGAAAAGCAAGGGATGCCTAAAGAAAGAGAACTTCATCTCAATAACTGCTAAATAACACTTCAGAGTGAAGAAAATGCCCAAAAGGTCAAGCACCATCTGATGAGCTTGTGGAATTTTTTTTCTTCTTGATTACAGAAGATGATTCCAGAGGTACTTGAATTTGAAAGGGTTAAAAAAAAAAAAAAAAGGTACAATAAATCTGTAATTTGTTTTGGCAGAGCTGCATACTGTCAGGGAATTTAAATGCCAAGGTGTTGCTTCCTGCCAGTCCTGTAAAACAAAAGGTATTGTAAATCAACATAAAGGTGAATATACAGTCACATGAATGTCTGCTACATTCTGACTTAAAGCTTCATATCTTATTTTGAAAATAGAACCTGAAAACTAGAATTGTCAGGAGCAATGACAGCTGAAACATCTTGCAGTCAGCCCCAGAAGCACTGCTGTAGTAAGCCCAATGGGGTTTACTTGCCATACTAAAAAAAACCCAAATCCACAACTATCCCACAGTCCTTACCCAAATAAATCTCTCACATAGCTCAGAATTCGGTTGACAAGTGGTAAAGTATCGATAAATCAAATTTACAGTAAGAATAGCATCACAGAGAAGAAAGAAGTCTTTTTGTTGGTTTGGTTTTTTTAATGATTGTGTTCTATTAGAGCTAGTCTAGAAATATTACTGGTTCTTTTACAGAAAATAAAAATAACACCAGGTCTGCAAGAATGGCAGATCATTATGGCTCTGAAGAATTAGAAATAACGTAAGTATTAGGCTAGTATCTGGTTCACCAGGCTGAAGAAGCAAAGGGTAAATGAGTTTAAATGTGCAAGGAAACAAGGTTGCATTTCATAGAACAGGTTGGTTCGGAAGGGATCTTGAAGATAATTTTGTTCCAAACCACATGTCATGATAAGGGACATCTGCCACTAGGTGTGTACTTATTTCCAGTAAGTATAAAATAAATAAAATAATACCATAATTCTGCATTGTAAAAGACACTGAGTATGAGAGATTGAATCTAACAGCATTACTAAAAGATTTGCAAGGATACCTGTCATGCTTGGAGCAAACAAAAACTCTTTCATTTTAGAAGAAGCTGAAACAAATCTTAAGAAACTGGGCTGCATACCTATGGGATGTTAGCATCTGCTTCATGTCTTTGGTTCTTTTTAAATACAAATATTTCTGATGTCTTTACAAAACAAGCAAAGGAAGGATTACGTGCCTTATGTTCATTAATGTACCGTACCCAGACAGCTCCTCGGTGACTAACAGACACATGATTTGATTCAGCCTCACCCAGAGGAACATTTTCCTCATTTGGCGTTCTGCTGTTCAAGGATTCTTACAAACCCCAAAACATAAAGTCTCAGACACAAATCATCTTATGAGAAGCACTCACAAATCTTGTACAGTGAGTGCTAGTACTTGACAGTGTATGTACATATATGTACATCTTGATGTACATCTATGCACATGGCAAACTCTCCTGATAAAATCTGAAGACAAGATTCAAAGCCTGCTGAAGTCAATGTACATATTTCCTTTCTCTGCATTTTGTTGCCATTATAAAATCCTAATTCATATTTTGCTAAAAAAAAAAGTTGCTTTGTCTCTTTTCCTAGCATCAAAACATCTTGGCAGTTTAGTGCTTCTGAATGAAAAGAAATGAAGTTCATATTAGAGCAAGCTAGAAGTTGACTTGGTTTACATTACCGTGGTGCCCTGTATTGTCACTAGATAATCTCCAAAGGGTGATTCACCCCTCTTTAACATCCATGTCATGACACACTGGAGGTCCTTATGTGCCTCTATTGATTTTATAAAGAATTCTCCCAACTACAATGGACTGTATAACACTCTCCTCTTTTCTGTCATTCAATTAAAATACCATCTGTACACATATATTTTAAATACATGTGCAATGACAATCTATGATCTTTGCTTCAGAGAACATAAGGGTTCAAAAGCTACATATATGTGAAAGTTGCACATTCTGAGGTAGCACATGGGATGAATAAAACCTAGACACTGCTCACAAGTAGTTTATGGGAATCTTATTGTGGCCTCTCTGAAGCAAGTAGTTCTGCATGTTATCTTGCAAGTTTAAACTAATGATATACTGTTGTGGTGAACTATACAATATACTTTTAAATCTTTTAGCATACACTGTGCATTTAAACTTCAATGATTTAAAACATGTAAATAGAAACAGCTGAATGAAAGCCACCAGAGAAACATCAACCATGAGAACTTTGCTGCAAAAAAATTAAGTATGTGAAGGGCATAGATTTTTTTTTACCATAAATGAAATGGGTTGCTTAGAACAAATACAAGTAGGCAAGAGTAATTACAAAGTTATGAATTAAATAGTGGATTAAAAGTGAAAGTCACATAGCAATATTGCGCATGACACCTTTCCACTAGTTGGAAACTAAAAGAGCATAATTTCAGTTTTGAAAGAAATCATGAATGGTATAGAGCAGGCGGCTCATTCTTATCATAAAGAGTGGTGACATCATGCACATACTGCTTCAGGCTTCAGATATTTTCTTACCAAAAGAATCTGATCATATGTTATTGCATTGTTCTAATACCATCTGATTTTACTTGTAAGTTCTTCTTAATTTACAAGTGATGGGTGGATCATAACAAGCTCTGCTGTTGTTCACAAATCTCTCTGAGTGCTAATGCCCTTATGAATCAGGAGAAGCAATAAAAAGAAATTAATGCATCTTTTCTCAAACCCCAAAAAGGCATAAATAAAAGGAGAGTGCCAGCATATTTGGTCTCCCAGTAATGCCTTGGAAGGCAGGTGAGGACAGAGATCATCCTTCAGTCAGGACTGTTTGAAATGGCTGCTGTATGGATATCAGAAGCTGAATGGGATGCTAGTTTGCATTAAACTAACAGAGGGTAGGTTTCATTAAGTATTAGGAAAAAGTTCTTCCCTGTGAGGGTGGTGAGGCCCCAGCACAGGTTGCCAAGAAAAGCTGTGGCTGCCCCATCCTTTGAAGTATTCAAGACCAGGTTGGACAGGGCTTAGAGTAACATGGTCTAGTGGAAGGTGTCCCATGGCAGTTCCAACCAAAAATACTCCATGATTTTATGTTTCTAGAAAACACTGAAACATGAGCTCTTGCATTGCTGAAAGATGCTAACATCAATGCCAATATTCAAACAAAAGGACTTCCCTTCAAGGTCTGTTGGATATGGTTGTGCTCAAAGATAAATCATGACAGATGTACATATACTTGTATGCACACACACACATGGACTCATTGGACTCATCTTATTTAGCTATAGCTATTTATGACAGGGTATGGACATCTTCCACTAGACCAGGTTGCTCCAAATCTCATCCAACTTGTCTTGAACACTTCCAGCAAAACTCAGTACACTACTGATGCAAAATACTATGTCTGTAAAATGGAGAAGGTGAAAACACCAGTTATTGTACTTTTCTCACACAGCCTGTATACATAGCTAAGGGCTTTAATGTTTTTAACTGTGCACTCAAAACACACAAACGATAGCCCAGGACACGCTAATGATTACTGATGTCATGTATTTATAAAAGCTTAGAGGCTTGTTAGTAAAATATTCTCGTTTCCTATGATGTAGATGAACTGAAGCTACAAATGAGCTGAGAGTAATTAGAGCTGAAGGCATCTGATGGAAACTCTGGCAGCTGTCCATCTCACTAAAATTTGAATAAAAGCAGCAAAACTTTCTTCATCTGGAACAAAGCAAGAAATACCATCACTGAAATATATGAGAGATAAAAAGGGGGAAGGGGTGCCACATATAGCCCTGGAATAATGAAATACAAAAAAAAGAACAGTACTTCCAGAATATTTAATACAAAGAAAAGGGGTAAATTAACTTCATTTCAGCACAAGTGGCAGGAAGAAATTATTTCTTTGTTCTTCCTTATCTTTTCTGTTTCAGAAGCCCTAAATAAACTGAGAACAAGTTCTTCAGGCTTCAACTCATTGCCAGTAACAAAACACTCAGATAATAGATAATTAAAAATAAATATATAAATAGGACCATGTATTGTTAGTCTTACATATCTTGATCTGACAGTGGCAAGAAGAACAATTAAATTAGCTTTTTAGTTTCTATTTTATCCAATTATTTAAGTGGATTAATAGGAAAGGCTAAATATGAGTGCTATGACTTACACTTATACTTAAATCTCAGACTTTACAATGCACCACATGCACTGATTTGGTATTTACTAAAATATAAAAACAATATTCCTTCAACTCAAAAAAAAAAAAAGGGAAAAAAAGAAAATAAGAAAACTATTAATTTCAGGAAGTTATTACTAAGACTATTTTTACTCAATATGATCAAATTCTACATAAACTGGGTTTCTTCTTCTCTCTGAATGCTATGAATAAAGTCTGAACTATGTTTTCATTGTGCAGCAGCTGTATCAGCTCTTTGTGCTTTTTCTTTTGGTGTATTGTTTCTACACTTGAGGATTTTAAGTAAATGTACAAATGAAGTAAACAAAGTGCAGTGTGTCACATTCTGCTTCACAAAGAAACAAGCTGCTCTATTTAGCTTTTTGGGATTGTTTCTGGAATTTGTTTTGTGGAATACATACCTCTGGAAATTGCTTCCACAGATTTTCAGCAGACGCACTGTGCCTAAGTTCGGCTATTTGTGTTAAGGCATACAATACTATCTGTGGAGAATAATTTTCTTATGGAGATCTAACATGTTTGTTTCACAGTGGAATTACCCTTTCACTCTTTAATGCACTGCACCTTCTGCTACCTTCAGAAGTCTATTACATTTGCAGGTCCTGACTCAAGTTTCTAGGTTTAGCTACAGTTTACCTGTCCTGAATCTGTCCTAAAGTGAGTGCGTGGTCATGGGATATGAACCTCCATGGCAGTGAGTCTCTACTCATACTTCTTGTAAATTTAGGCTAAAAAATTAAGGCAATACTGTAACTGTTGGGAAGTCATGCTTTCAAAAATACTCTCTTGCAATGTTATCTTGCACAGAAAGTATGGCTGAAATAACTGAGAGAAACTGAAATAACAAAGAGAAAGGAAGCATCTTTAACAACTCTTGACTGGTAGATGGGCAAATGTTTAAGTAAAAGATGAGATAAGGATCAGATCTTCAGGAGCTGAGTTAGGCAAGAAAGTGCAAAACACTTTCCTAGAAGAGGAAGTTATATGTCTAAATAGAAGATTGGGCAGGAAGTAATATAGAGAGAGGATTCAAAGGCTGCAGTACTTGTTTGTTTAATTGTTTTGGGCCTTTGATATAAAAAAGATAGCAAAGGCACTGAACACACAAAAAGAGAAGGGAGAGAAA
>VXBU01005727.1:59398-71045 GCA_013400315.1 Bombycilla garrulus
TGATTTGCTCAATAGGTTTCTTGGATTATTTAAGATCACCTTTACTCTTGCTGTAAGGAACAACCTCCTCCTCACAAATCATTGGTGAGAAAGTCAGGTAACAATATCAGGGGGTGGGAGGTGGGGATGGAAGAGAACAAGTATCTACAATAATTCATAATATATTATATTGAGTGAGGTGACATCCTGAATATTATGTTCACTTCTGATCTCTACAAAAGTACAAGAAAGACAAGGAGTTACTGGAGAGAATCCAGATGGACCATAAAAGAGGATGAGCGGTCTGGAGCTTCTCTCATGGGGAGAGACTGTAGGAGCTCAGTCTATTTAATCTAAAAAAGCCAAGAATGGGAGGGAATCTTGTTAATGCACGTAAACATCTCGAAGTCAGGTGCCAAGAGGAAGGTGTCAGGCTCTGTTCAGTGGTGCCCAGCAACAGGATGAGGAATAATGGTCATAAAATGAAACACAAGTAATCTCATCTCAACATAAGGAAAAATGTCTTTACTATGGAGGTGGCAGGGCACAGGGACAGCCTGCCCAGTAAAGCTGTAGAGCCTCTGTCTGGAAATGTTCAAAACCCACCATGACCTTGCCTCGGCAGGGAGTTGGATCTGCAGAGATCGTTTCCAGCTCTAACTGTTCTGTGATTTTATGGTGCTTTGTTTCAAAATGTTATCTTCTTTTTTTCCTCTAGAAATGACAAGGGCATAAATCTGAAATTGAAGGAAAGCTAGTGTAGATCACATGCCAGGCAAACCACAAAAACAGCAACATGGTGGAAATAGCACTCTGAGACAGACCCTTAATGACTCAGATATTCTGAATTACATTTTAAAAGGAAGTGGTTATTTCTGTATGGGGGGAAAAGATATCAGCTGTTGCATGACACTTCACCATACTTGTACTTAGCGCTCTAATGAAATCACCTTTTGGTGCCAAAATATAAGCACAAAGTACTTAACACGTTTCTCAATATTGCCATTTCAGGAGTGAGAGAAAAAACCCTTAAATTTAATCTAATCTTAGTTTTACTGCAACGAAGAAATTATATCTTCCCTTGTTCGTTTGACACTGGCCCTCAAAGTCAGAAAGTTCTGGCTTTAAATAAGAAGTGTCAGACTCTTTTGATGAGAGATAATTCTTCCCCCTAACCATTTGCTTAGAGAAAACCAGGATCAATGGACACAGCAATGGGACAGAGTTTACCTTGTCTAGTTAAATCTCCAGTCTGGTGAGTTTCAGATATTTAAGATCACAGTTTTGAATTAGATGGAGGACTTGCTGAATTCTCTCTTTTACATAGACTTGGAGAAGAAAAGTCAGGCTTTCTCTATCATTAGACTATGAAGGAAGACCATAAACAGCTAACATTATTATACAATTTTGTACATCAAACATTTTTAAAATGTAAAACATTTGTAAAATTTGTAAAATTCACACATCAACAATTTTGTAAACAAACATCTTGTCAATCCAGCCCTTTATTATTATGGTTGTGTTATTGTATTGCTATGCCTGACTTCTTAAAACAAAACTCAAGGCTGAAACACATAGAAAAGTAAATATTATCCACATAATAAAGAACTTCAAGAGAAGAGAGAGGACCTCATTTTCTGCTTCTTTTTTTGCTTTTCCTTTAAAAAGATAATGAAATAGATTGAACCAAACCCATGAAATACAAAAAATGGAAAGAAAAATCTCTATATTGTTAGATTAGTAATCAAACAGTTATATTCAGAAGTGTATGCCGGAACATAGCTCTCCCTTTTCTATTATACTAGATCTTACTGAACAAATGGAACACTTAAGTAATGACAATAACCCAGTACTATAGTAAATGTAAAATAGAGACAAACACATAAAAGCTATGGTCTTTCATATGCAAATGTTAAACCTTTACAGTTGCCTTTAAAACCAAATGGGAGAGAAAACATTGAGTACAAAGAATACTAATTCTCTCACCAGTGAGACACAGTGGCATTTTTCTGGCAGTGGCATAACAAACAAAAAAAAAGTTACTGAGGTTTTCAGTGAAAAATAATGTCTTTGTTCAGTGGCATAATAGCTGATTAATGACAACTATGTAGAACATAGAATACCATGTGTTTTTACTGAGAATTACAAAGCTGATTTAAGAGCATTCCCAAATAAGGGAATGAGCTAATACATTAGCATTAGTGATGGTTTCCTCTGCTGGTGGACAGTGTGGGATATGGTTCTGTCAGACAAATGCCAAAGGGTCAGCAGAAAAAAATCTTAAAACAAACACCTTTATGTCAGTCTCTGCTTTTTTTTTTGTCCATTCACCTTCTATGCAAGAAAACTCCATGCGCTTCCCCATTTTTACCTCAATGGAGTAGTTATATTGAAGTATAGCCAAGTATAAGTAGATATATGATGTATGTATATACATGAAGTACGTATAGTCAAGAACTAAAGAGAACAGATACTCTCTTCCTTTGTTGTAATGTGATTTTGCCTGAGTGAGACTACTTAAAACACAATTCCAGTATCTGTTATCGTCTATACTAAATAATTGCAATAATACTTTTTAATTTAAAAATTATTCCCACCTTTCAATGATTAAACACGAAGTATTGTTCCTTTTATGAAAACAGAATTAAGTATTAACTGCCAAAAGCAGAAAATGAATCTGATATTAGTCATTCAAGATATATATAATTTTTTTGTTGTTGTTGTTAGTCTAATAGCAGCATATAGCACTTTATCCAGTCTCCTCTTCGTCCTCCTCAGTAATCTCCTTTTTATGTACTTTGTCATCTCATAGCAATTCAAATAACTGTTGTTTTACATATTTGTTTTAGGGAAGCTAGCCTGCTCTTAGAGGAACATTTCAATAGGCTTTAGTGCTATGTTTTACTGCACAGGATTTGAATGTTTATTGATGTATGTTTGATTTTGGTTTTTTGTTTGTTGTTTTATTTTTCTTAAAATAGTACTTGCACTCAAAGAATTTATTTTTTAAAGGAAAGACTGCAATATAGTAGTTCAGATGGAGCATTTGTACAATTTTTCTTCCAGGCATTATTTAGGATTGTTTTGATCTCTGCTTTTACAACTATCTTTTCATTTTTTTCTATGTAAATGCCAGCCAATATGACATGTGGGGAGAAATATTCATGGCATACTACCAAGCAGTTTGCATACTCTGAATAAGAGACACACTGATCTTCACTTAAAAAAAACCAATCAAAACAAAACAAAACCAAACCAAAAAGCATAATGATACGTTCAGAGGACATGAGCCATTGTGCAACACATCCTCTCTGACTGTGAGTCAAATGTGGTTTTCACAATAGAGAGCCTGTAGTGGATCAGATCCTATTCGATAACAAAACTGTGAAAACATCTTTTATCAGGGTGAGACTATAATGCCATTTTATATATATTTGAGTGGAAATCTGAAAATGTTGAAATATTTCTTAAAATACGTAGAGGCTTTACCGTTTGGTTTTGCTCAGTGTTACCCTCTCAAAATATCTGAAAAAGAAAATGTAAGGGACTGAATTAACTTTTAAATTATGACAACATACTGTACTTACTATGCAACAGGAAAAAAAGAACAGAGCTATACTATTTCAAATTCACACAAACATTTATTTCCCAAAGCAACAGAATCTTAAGCAATCAGAACAAGGGTGAGTTGATATTCCTCCTTTGTTCCAGAGCTTAAAAATGTGATACTCGCACAAGCTTTTAAAATGGTTCAGTATTGACTACTTTTTATTACTCTGATGTTACATTGAAATGACGCTTCTAAATTGAGTAGGTCAGTACAGGAGCACTGTTAGCAGGCTTTGTTCCTTATCTTACCTAAATAGGTTTTAAGGAATGACACATGCCATCTGGATTTCTTAGGTTTTTTTCACCCTTCATCCTCCATTTCAACGAGCAGAGCAAATAAGTTCTTGAAAAATGAGGTTAGGTAAAAAAAAATTATTCTCCCCCTCTGTTCTGCTCTAGTGAGACTCTGTCTGTAGTACAGTGTTCCGCTCTAGGGTCCTTATATGAGAAGGATGTGAATCTGTTGGAGCAAGTCCAGAGGAGGCCATAATGAGGGTCAGAGGGCTGGAGCTGCTCTGCTATGGAAATGGGCTGAGAGAGTTGGGGGTGTTCAGCCTGGAAAAGAGAAGGCTCTGGGGAAACCTTAGAGTCCCTTTCAGCATCTAAAGGGGCTCCAAGAGCTGGAGAGGAACTATTGGCAGGGGCATGGAGTGAGAGGACAAGGGGGAATGGCTTTAAATTGTCAGAGGGCAGGGTTAGATTAAATATTAGGAAAATATTCTTCGGTGCGAGGCCCCAGCACAGGTTACCCAGGAAAGCTGTGGTTGCCCCATCCCTGGCAGTGTTCAAGGCCAGGCTGAACAGACCTTAGAGCAACCTGAGAGAGTGGAAGATGTCCTTGCCCATGGCAGAGGGGTGGAATTAGATGATCTTTGAGTTCTCTTTTAACCCAAATTATTTTATAGTTCTATGATTCCATGAATTGCTTAGTAAAATTTCCACATTCTTAACAATTTTCAGTATTTCTATTAGCCTTTTCTTTTATGCTGTTGCTTTTTTAAAATAAAATAAAAGCAGCGAGCTGCAGTTAACCCGCTAGTCTGCAATATTAAATTTCCTTAACAATAAAGACTCTGGAGAATGTCAGTACCACTTTTGTCTTCCCAGAATGACATTTGTGTTTTGCTTGTTCTTTTGTTTGTTTTTCAATATTCCAGGTACATCCCTTTCTATCTCTCTTTCTGTGTACTTTAAAATATGCTGTGGAACCACCCTCTGAGAGATACCTCCATTAGGAGAGCACAGCCTATGAGCTGTATTAGATACACTTGATTATGTATGAGCTGTTCTTCATTTAAAATAAGGATACAGAAAGATGGCATAGGTCTCTTAGTGCTGTCTTTGAATTAAAAAATAATTACAGCGTGGCATTGAGTTAAGAGGAGTTTTCCTTTTGAGGCTTGTTTAATTCATCGTTATACATGATTCTTAATATCGGAAGAGAGATATTAAGAGAGATTGCTGTGCAATGAGACAGCAAAGGAAAAATGTAACTCTTAATGAGGGCTAGGAAGCTATGACAAAAAATACAACCAAAGGTACAAAAAATACAAGCAAAGGTACAAATACAAAACTAAGAGACCAATGTTTCCCATCTCCTTTCTTCCCTCTCCATTGGGGGGAAGTGTGATAATGGGTCTCCTGACATAGCTGAGAAACCCTCCTTTCAGGTGTGGGCCTGTCTTGGCCCTTCATATGAATTGCTATCACCTTGGAAGTTATTTAAGAAAGCATGATGGAGATAGACAGTTCATAGTGCTTTAATATAGTAATTTGTACATCTGAAGCATGGTCTCTTGTACCCTGTGGCTGGATTAAAGTCTACATTAACAGGACTGCTGTTTTTAAATGAGTCTCAGCAATTTAAGATCTTATGCAGTGAGTAATGTGTAAAACCCTTGATGTGACACTGATAATAAAGTTTTCATGTTGCTGCTTATGGAATTGTAGGTACAGTACTCTCACTATAGCACTTCAGAGCAATTCATTGGAGACCTTGCTTCTGCACTGACATGGTACTACTATCAAATATGCCATATTTTCTGTACCTGATAGGTAAGATTTGCTTTAATTTCTTCCTACAATCTGATATGATCCATGATCATAAGTTAGGTCATAAGGCATGGTAAAATTCCAACAAAAAATAGTGTATATTCCTGCTATGCTGTCATCCAAACTGAGGGATAGAAAAGGGCAGAATGTGGCCAAACACTGGTATTCATACCAGGAATTCCTGTTGTCCAGGTACTCTATGCCCTGGGAAACAGAGGTGATGCCAATAGGTGGATTGGCTGGTTAGGACAGTAGAGTGGTTGGAAGGGTGAGAAAACAAAGGAGGAAGGCAAATGCAGAATTACTAGACAGTTTGGCACAGAGGTAACTAAACAAATTTATTTAGATGCAAATTTTCATTCCCACAAGAATACATTGTCCAGAGGAAATCTGAGTTACAGATAAGTGAGTTCAGTTGTAGACTGGAACAGTATCTTGTGCACTGCTCTAAATCACATATACAAGCCCATAACTTTTTCAATTATTTTCTACTTTAATTGAGGCATGGAATAGCCAGGCTTTCATAGGCAAGACCAGTTAAGAACAGCAAGTTAGCACAGGAGGTGTTCTGTCAGTCCTCTACTCCCCTGCTAATACACAAAACTCCAGAAGCACCAATATGAAGAAGCATCCCTTCTGAGTGAGAAGGGACACTGTCTTCTCTTGTGCAGACGTAACATGAACTAATCTGCTGCTATAGAGAGGTCTCTCGCTACAGTGAAAACCAGATTTAAAAGCTGGAGCAGTAGGCTCAAATACCTATATAGTGAAGTCCAGTGAAGACCACTGTAAGCTCTAAATCCATTAAAAAGGGACTTGTCTGAAATCTGCCAGTCTGACTTTATTCCTCTGGGAATTGCTGACCACCATCTGGCATGAATTCAAGCAGAAGCCAGAACCCTTTCTTCCCATCACGGTGCCCCTGTGCTCACCTCCTGCAGGGACTAGATGTGCCTATTCCTTTTGTATGCCAAGGCAGCTCCTTATTTCCTTTTTGCCACGTACACTGCAATTTCTCATTGGTTAGAAGGATACTAGTATTTAGCCTTCCCTAATTTTCTATTCACTGTGCTAAACTCTGCTACAGTTATAAGCATGTAGCTGCTGTTTGTTTACACAGCAGAATTTCCAAAGTACAGCCAAAGCATTATGTATTCCTCTTCTATACTCTGTCATTGATATACTTCTCCAAACAGCTCATCTTCCACTGTTTTACAGAAATAAAGTTAGAAAAATTGACGTGTCATTGCTCATTATGAGGAAATGGATATCCCTGCAAATTGTGCAATATCAGTGAAGGCTGCAAAGCTATTCACAGGCACTGAAAAACCAGCAAATGAACAACCATATATCAGCACATCTTGGAAAATCTTAGATTAACTTTAAACATGTAAGTTTGAAATGTTAATGAGTTATCATTTAAATGTCAAATGAAACTAGTATTATTTGTAGTTAACTGCTGCTACAATAATTGCCCCTATGTAGTAGATGCCATACATCAGATGCAATGTTTGAACTTCCACCTTTTCTTAATCATAATGAATGCCATGTTGAAGCATATAAGACTTCCATACCTTTAAAAGCAATTAGGTTCAGCATTATCACCATTAAATTTTTAGGTACCTCTGATTTAAATATAATAGTGAGATGATGGCGAGTTTAATTGTTTAATGCTTTTTAGAATTCAATTCACAGTAAGTTAAAATTGAATATTCACTGTGTGTATGTTTAAGTTATTCTAGAATGAGTTACATCACTCCTTAAAACTATAAACTATACATGTTACTACTCCTAATAGTTTCATGCTCAGGAACTAATTTCAAAGACAACCACAGAAATACAACTAGCTTAAACAAATTGCTTCATACAAGCAAATTGTAACACAAAAGTAATAGAAAGAGTAATAATAAGTAGATTATGTGAGTAGTAAATGTTTAGAGGAACACATTATAAGGTCAAGAAGTTCAAGAGTCTGGGCAGTTGCATAATATAAACCACAGGATTTTACCTATTAAATCTTCCAGTTAGATTAATTTAGTGTCTCAAGTCATAGAATCCTATAACAAAAAAATGCTAAGAATCAGAGTGAGCATATTGGATTTTAACAATCAATTTATTCTTTCTAATTGAAAAACATATCTTAATGGAAAAATTCATCCCATGACGAATACAGAAAGTAAAGACATATAGAAATTAAGCTGTAAGTAGAACAATAGGACATCTAAACTATCCCAGTGTTCCATGTGAGTATATACCTAAGGAAATAGGAATCTTCATATACAGAATGGATGGTTTAGATATGAAAATATGACCTTAGACACAGTTATTTATTTTGCAACTACATTTTATATGTATCATATGCAAATATGAGTTTCTGTACAGTCAGTAAGTATATACAGAAGATTTGATGGCACCATGTGAGCAGGCATTTTAAAATTTAATTGGTTTCATACAGATCTGATGTCCAGGAAATTAGATCTGGCTGTATCTTAGATAAAGAAACATCCGTTACATGAATCAGCATTTTCTCTCCTTACTTTTCAGTTTTCAATGACACAATTTATGAAGATGTTAATTTAAAAATGTAGGTCAAAAAGAATTTTTTCTTGGTAGCTTACATGGAAATTTTAAAATCAAAATAACTTCCATTATTATTATTTTATAAGCTTCACTACAGAAACATTCCTTGAAAAGACCAATCTATAGCTTACATATAACACTACATTATATTACAGCTACATCTAGAGTTTTACTATCTAATTTTTCTATTAAGCAGGACATAAATTTCTACCATCAATGCAGAATATGAGCTGCCTAATATATGCAGTAAAGATTTTTGCTGATTTTTATAGGTTACACATATAGCTATGCCTGACAGAAGGATAGCTATGCTATCCTTTATTTAAATACAATATATAAATAGATACTTTATACTAAGGCATTGAAACTAATAACCACAAAATGAGAAATTATTTTATTGAAATGAATGAGAATGATGCATTCCTCAATGGTGTTATTAGCTATTTAAAAATTTCAGAGTAAACAGCACAAAAAAATACCCTAATTTGAAATGAAAGACACTCCCTCATGCAACAGCTGGGTTTATCCTGCGCAGCTTACATCACTGGTCTCAGAGGAAGTAGGTATTAAGAGTGTAACTATATTTTCCTGTTTGTTCATGCTTATAATGCTTTCTTCCTTTCCCTAGCTGCTGTAGGAGCACCTATACAAACATGCAAAGGACACCTAAGCAGCTGTGAAAATACAAATATGTTTGTCAACATGTAACTTTTGTCCATCAACAGCCAGAGATATACTGCAGAAACCTAAGCTCCGTCATTATTGAGAACCCTTATGGAAGTTAGATGTAATTAATTAAGCATGGAAATTATTACATGCAAATATTTTCACGTTTAAAATTGAAAAAAAAAAAAAAAAAGCTGTCCTTTGCAACTCAGTTTTTCATTTCTTACCAAAAAAGCTCTATAACTAACAAATCAGCTTCCAAAGATGAGGATAATTTTAGTGTTGCTTAAAATGTACCATAACTGTTTGGTGTATCCAGACATGGAGTCAGTATATACAGGCTTATGGGAGAATCCAAATATGCTTTTTATGAAGGTATAAATTATAAAGATGGGTAAGTATAAACACTGAGTTTTCTCTTGCATTTAAAAACAGATAATAGTATGGAATTTTAATAAAAGGATCACAGCCATTAAGAAAGACTGATAGAGCAATCATGAAACACTTTTTTGTATGCTACTAAAATTAAAGGGCTATTGGGTTGACTGGTTGTCATGGTTTAAAAGCCCAGCCAGCAGCCCAGCCTCAGGGAGCTGCTTGCTTACTGCCCCACCAGTAGGACTAGGGAGAGGACTGAAATGGTAAAAGCCAGAAAACTCATAGGCTGAGATATAGACAGTTCAACAGGGAAATAAAAAAACCATGCACACAAGCAAAACAAGGAATCAATCCATTGCTTCCCAAGGGAACACAGTTGTTCAGCCATCTCCAGGAGAGAGGGCCCCATCACATGTAATGGTGACTTGGGAAAAAAATGCCATCACTCCGAGAATGTTCTCCCTCCTCCTCATCTCCACCTACTGATCATGATGCCACAAGGTCTGGAATGCCCCTTTAGTTGGCTGGGGTCACCTGTCCTGGTTGTGTCTCCTCCCAGCCCCCATGCAGCTACAACTTCCTTGCCAGTATGGCAAGGGTATGAAAAGCAGAAAAGCAATATATGTAGCATGACAGCTATGCAGGTAGGAAGAAACAGCACTCTCTGTAATTGTTTATTTTATACCTGTGGGAGTATAAGGGGAAGAACTGGAATAGTTTGAGCATTCCAGGTACTCCATTACAGGAAAGCTGCTTTGTTATCACTCCATCCTATGAGAGAAAGACTGAAAATTCTTCTGCTGCTATTAATTTCTGAAATAGGATAACACTTTAGAAAAGGGGAAATAAGCTGCGCTCAGGCAGAAGAGAGAAGCAGGAAATAAGGTGTGAAAGGGAAGGTTTTGTGGTATTTGTGTATACTGATCAAGCAACACCTTCTCTTTTCGTAACTGAAATACTGTGCCACTTTGTGTGGCCTTTCACCCTAGACTATAAGGGTGTTTTACAGCTTTCAAATGCTGTAAAAAGCCCTCATTGATTGTCTGACATATCTGTGAAACAGCTTCTTACTTCAGTGATGGAGGAGGAATAACCTTGCTCAAATTTCTTGTCCAATGCCATACAAATCAGTGACAAACCCAGCCTGAATACCTGAGCTCCTAATCATGCATACATCTGCCTGGAACATCTTCCCCCTGTCACTGCTCACACAGTATGTTATTAGCCCAAACCAGGGAACACGCAAATGCATTTCTCAGGGAGTCTAGCCTGACACCATTCTGACACAGCAGGGATGAAGGACTGATTATCCTAGGGTCATTTATAACAGGGATTTCAGAAAAAGATGTATTTGTAGCTTTACACTTGTTCCAGCATCCAAACACATCCATTTAAAAAAAAGTCCCATAAAGGCTTGCAGCTGTAGTTTTGAGTAGTCCTGAGAGGAGCAGGGAGTTGGACTCAATGATCCTTATAGATCACTTCCAATCTAAGATATTTCATGATTCTAAATAAGGAATTGATTTCCAAGGCTTAAGAAGTGACACAAGTTGATGTGTAGAACCTCCAGCACCAAGTGATTCGAGATGGCAACTTCACCTGCAAAGAGAACAGAAAAAATGCATCGGGTGCAGGGAGGTAACAGCTCAGATGGTATTACTAGAAGCTCTTTCTCTGCAGAATCCTTTTCAAATTTAAAACTGTGCTCACCAAAATAAACCTCCGGAAAGAGTGCTGTAGACACATTACCCTCTCCTGAGTGAAATTCTTAGCACAGCCGTCCTTCTGGTCCCCACACCCCCACACACATGCTGCTGCCCTGGAAGCTTGCCTCATAAATGCAATCTTCTAAATATTTACACTACATTTCTATATCTAGGCTCATTGCTACTACTATAGTGACAAGGCAAAATTATTTTGTTTAAAAATCTGTGAGAGAAAGCAAGAAGCAGTAAAGGGAAACCCACAGAGAGAGCAGCCTACAATATTCTTTGGAATGACAATTTCTTAAAGCAGAAAAACAGCAGTAAGTGCATGTATTACAACGGTATAAACTAAGGGCTGGAGCCAGCTCCTCTTTTCACTGTGACCCTGGACACAAAACCAGCATAATCCCACATATTTCAGTAGTGTAAGTTGAAAGCAGAGTTTGCTCTCAGAAGGAAAGATGTGAAACAATTTCAGCAGATAAAAAGAGCTTGAGAGCTGTGAAAGTAGGAGCAGTAGTTTGTTTTAGTGGCCTCAGGAAAAATTCACTTAATACTTTTGGGTAATGCAAAGCTTTGAAAACCTGAATGTTTAGATGCCTTCTGAGAACTGTAAAGAAACATGCAAGTATAAACGTGCTGCTATTTTTCAGCTCTTTTAACCCTGGGGGGGGGGG
>VXBU01005727.1:72477-86268 GCA_013400315.1 Bombycilla garrulus
GGAAAGTGTGTGTCAAATTCGGCTGGAAATCTCGCACAAGTTCTGCCTCCCACCCCTTCACCTGCCCTCCCTCCTCCGGTTCCGTTCTAGCAGGAAGTTTGCTTCACGGGGACACTGCCCGGGGTCTGCGGAGGGCAGCCCACCCGCGACCCGAGAGGGTGAGCGGCCGCAGCGAGGGAGTTCGGGCTCCTTCCCCTTCGCCGGGAGTGGTACTTCGGTACTGAGTGGCGTCAGCTCATAGGAAAAAGGCGGTTGAGTTGGTTTTTTTGTAAGTGTTTGTAGCAATACTGCAGGCTGCCAGGAAAAGTGAACTGTTTTGGTTAACACTTTAAAACTACCTGTTGGGGAGACTTTAACAGTCACTAGTAGCCCCTTCTCAGTAGAGCCATAAACTTCTGTAAATAGGTCAAAAAACTCCTATCCATGGCATAAAATACTTTATTTACCATGTCATCATTTTGTCATTGTATTGCTTTCTGCTGAACAAAAAAAAAAAGATGGTAACTTATCTTTTCCATTTCATACAGAAACGCAGCCAAAGTAATGCCCACGTGTTGGATCTTTTTGAAAATTCAGGCAGTCTTGAATCATGGATATAAAATGAATTAAAATAATTTCTAATTTCAAAAACGTTAACAGAGGGATATTCCTAGATATGTTTTAACTGCCTTGCTGCTCAGCCAGTTTGAAGCTCTTTTCATTTGGGTTATGCTTGGAGAGAGGAGACATTTGGAATAAACTGTAACTTTATAGTTAGGTTTTATTGTATTTATCCGTACATCAGGTTAATTTGGATTTCTGCAGTGCTGGTAATAGAAAGAATCTTGCTCTAGAGGCAGACTAGTTCTTTGTTTATGTTGTGTGAAATATAAGATCAGATAATGTTATATAGAGTCAGGGTAATTAATAAGTACTTTAAACACAACCTTTGGATTTCACTGTAGAAAATCTACAGGTTTATGCAGAGCACTTCCTAGGTGTGTATTAGAATATAAACTTTTCCTCCATATCCTTATCATATTCGCCCCAAAATGAAATAGCGTCAGAGGCTTACATGTTTTCATTAGTATCATTTGTATAAATAAGTTGTTCCAGAAGTTCTTGCAAGTATAGTGGCTAATTTAGGTGGTAACATACAGTGGTATTTAAAGATATATATATATCTATATATATATAGATAGATAGATATAGATAGGTGAGAAAGTTAACCTGAAAATCTGTGTGAATTTTGGGTTCTTTCTTTATAACCTGTCATAACTTGACTGACAGAGTTAACTTCTGCACTATGGTACATACTTCAAGGATTTCAGGAGCCAGTTATTTTAAGTAGGACAGAAAATTGAAATATTGCAGGATTTCTTCAAAATTAATCTCTCTAACCTTGACAGCCTCTCCCTCTCTAACCCTCCAAGCAGTCCTTTACCCTTTTCATTTCTGAACTTCGTGTGAAAGTTTGTGAACATCAAAGTCTTTTTTCTGAAGACAGTGTTTGAATAGTCTTAAATCCGTAGTGAGCTAGAAATAGGATTAGGCAGTTTTGAAAGAAATCTGGCAAATGGAAGTGCATAAAAAGCCAAGTTACTTATTCAGGATTATGTGGCAAGCATGTGAGGGACAGGATTTTGCTTTTCTGGTTTGTCTTAGTAAAGTTCAGAGTGCTTCTGTCAGACCTGACTAAGTTCCTCAGAGAACTGAGGAAAAAGCCAAAAATCAAGGGTTTTTTACAATGTTTTTTGAAAGCAGGACCTTTATTCATGAGTAATCAGTTTTTAATACTAAATTAATTGTTACATCTACAATTCTGAGTGATTTTTCCAGTCCAAGTATTGTCTTATGCAGTACCGTAACAATGTGCAAACATCATGGTTAAGTTTCAGAAAAGGATGTTAAGATTTCTGGCAAGGAGTATAGGGTAGGGAAAGACTTCTGTCCTGATTTTGTTTTGGCCGAGAAGGCTTTTTACCTTACACAGGACCAGAGCATAGCTCTGTTGTTCGTTTGTTGAAGAATGTAATACTGGAGCAGACAAGTAAAACACATTTGGAAATGGATTCAGAAGTTTCAAGTACTTCCTAATACTTAAGCTTTTTCTTTGTAATTTTTATCCTTGGTGTGTGACTTTTGCATAAAATAGTTAAAGTTGTCTGATGATTTAGAAGCTTTTTTCTTTCATTCATCTCTCGTTTATGCTAGGTAGCATCAGTTTTTTACCATTCTCACTTAAGTCATGAAAGTGGTTTATGTCAGTTATAAATTCTGTCCTTTCACAACTGATGTTTTATTTTGGAAATGCCCTTTCTTTGTAATTATACCATCTAATTCTATAGAGTTGAACTCCTGATTTTTAACCAAAACCAGAGATCAGTATTAGTTTGTCCTCCTTTATAAGGGAAGCTCCAATATGAGTCTTTGATAAAATTAACTGATCTTTCAATTTAAATTTGTATTAAATTTCTCCCGTTGGATGTGATTACAGGACTGCTGTTCCATGTGTTTAAGTGTGATTGTCAGCTCCACTGTTGCATACTTCTCCTTATTCAGTTTTTACAGGAGGAATGCAGGGTGACTTGTTCGATAATTCCTCAGTTTTGTCAAATGGCTTTGCTGGTCTAAATTGTTTACAGTATCTTATGTGTACATCTGAAATTTGGGAGTGCTCTTCACTCCTGGCCTTGCCATAATACAGAATTACTGTTCTCCTCTGTAAGAATGCAAAGATGTTACTTCTTTTACAATAGTAACAACTCACTAGATTTCTTTGTCTTCCCATGGACATGCATTGCATTTTTGGATTTCCTGAGTGGCTGTTCTCTTTCCAGAGAGAAATATCTGGTAAATGTTGCTGCTGGTTTTTCCAGGTTCAAACCCCAATCTCAGATTTGACTTCTAAGAATAAATAAAATAAAGTATTCTGCATAAACCTTGGCACAACTTTATCACTTCTCCAAGCTTGTTGTGCAAATTTAAAAAAAATGAAGCCCAAAGAAAACAAAAAAACTCAGACACAAACCATAGAAAATATGAGTTCCTAGTTTTCCTAGCCTTCCTAGTCCAAGTTTTAGGCTCTNTTTTAGGCTCTAAAGGTGTTACAAATGCTTTTTTAAACACAAGTATGCTTTTATATAGTGTGAAGCTGACATTCTGGCTTTCATAGAAACTAATAAAAAGTGATGGGAAATGAAGCATATGCAGCTTCTGCACTTCATGAGGATGTTGTAAATATAACTTGTTCAAGGAGGTCTGGGCAATATGTCTTCTTTTAGTGAGTATTCTTTAATATTCAAGGAGTGGGAGGATACTAGCATGTAAGAACTTATCTTTATTCACACACTCAGAATCCCCCAGTAGGGTTGAATTTTTTAATCTTTGGTCTGGAGTGAAACTAACTTGAGGGTTGTCTATTCAGTGTGTGTGGGTTTTAATTTTTATGGAACACAGCACCGGTGTGTTCATGTTGCAGCTTAAAGCTATGTGGGAGGCACAGAATACAAGGGAATAAAGTGGGCAGCTCTGTTTGTTTAGGTCATTTTTCCCTTGCTTTCTGCCCCATTTGCAGAGCTCAGTGACAGATGCTCAGATAGTGTAAGAAAATGCCTTTGGATTTAATTAATTAATGCTGATTCTATTATGTATTTGATTTTAAATCTTAATTAACAAAATTACTTTATATTCTAGTGTTGCATTAATGTGGCAGGAGCTGTTCCAGTATTGCAGCAAAACTGGCATTTTCATGTGTTTTTTGATAAGCAGTGCTTATCAGTTTGAAATGGAAAACGGTCAAAATCTGAAAGTGGTCAACGACACAAAATGAAACAAATCCTTCCCAAAGCAAATATATTCTTACAGGCACTCTTGGTGCTTGTCCGGGCAATATAATAGCAACAAAAAACACCGAAGATGAAGGCAGGTAGAGAAATATTAAATAAAAAAGGATTGCATTAAAGTAGAACATTTTTCTGTCCAATTATTGAATGAAGTTCTGGTATCTACACATGAGTGTTCAAGGTGGCAAGCTGAGAGTTCAGGATTTGTTTCAGTAGAAGGCCTTTTTCCAGACTAATGAATGAATCTGTTGCACTGTAAACTGTGATGAAATGTTGGTGTGTTCATTTAGATACTGTATAAAAAAATATGTGATATCAATTGATATTCATGTATGAGGTTTCTTTGTTGAACAGTTAATGTAGTTAGCAATGAAGATTTTCTTTTTTAGATAATAAATTTCTTCAGCAGTTGGAAGAGAGTGGAAGAGAGCAGCTCATTTTTCTATAGTGTACTCTGGGCCACTTCTGTCTGGATGTATGGTGTTAGAAGTACTGTCTTAAATGAGTGGTTAAACACAACATTGTACCTAACCTGCTACAGGAAGTGAAGCAGTAAGCAAGTAGAGTGTGTTAGTTCATAGGTAGATGACAACTTCAGATAAATAAAACCGGAACTAGGACAGCATTTGAAGCCAGAAGTTTGAAGATGATTTTTCAGTATTTAGGCAGTATTTCTAGTTAACATAGATAATGTAATTTAGTTTAAACAGTGACTAGAGTCTCTTGACCTGCTCTTTATTAAGATTTTATTTTGTATCGCAGATTAAGTCACATAATGTCGGTGTGGGACTTTGGCAGTTCATCTACTAGCCTTCCCCATTGAGAAACATAATACCATGTTGAGTTTTTTTCACCTTTTTTTGTCTATTTGTTTTGTGGTTGTGAAAGGGAGAGAAACAGAAATTTTGAGGGCTTAGGTCTCTTCAGTATAGGACTTAATATTTTGATTCAGGCATAAATATGTAAAACTCCTATAGTACTTCTCCAGTTTCTTTTATATCTTTCTCCCGAACAAAATAAGCATCGTGTTATATGTCTTGCTAGTGGGCACAGTAGGAGGGAGGAGAAGGCATCTTGTTTTAACATGGTCTTTGTGCAGCACATAAGTATTGCAGGGTTGATTCCTCAGTGTTCCTCCAGAGTATGGTCAGTACCAGTAAACTGTTGCAGTGCTTGACAGAGTTTATATACTCTATTTACTTTTATAAACTATTTAAAGACTGAAGGTGTTCTTTAATAGCTTTTATTTTTATATAAAATACCCGCTTCATCACTCTTGATGGCAATAGAGCAAAAAAAAAGTTTTTGTTATTAAATCAGTTTATCTTTAAATCATACTTACTGCTGAAGGTGGTGAGGAGTAATCAGCCTGGATTTATAATGGGAAAATTGTGCTTAACCAAGCTAAGAGCCTTCTGTGATGTAGTCATTGAGTTTAGTGAGAAACAGAGAGAGTTTACCATAGCTTTAGTAAGCCTTTGGACACTGTCTTCCGTAGTCTCCGTACAGACAACTGACAGAGTACAGGTTAGGTAAAAGGACATGAGGTGCATTGAAAATGGTTGAATGACTGGGAACAGAGCATGATGATCAGCAGCTCAGAGTCCAGATAGAAGCAGGTTACTGGGATATTCCCTGGGATGCTTCCAGGGGCCAGTACTGTGACCTGGGTGTTTGGACAGAGTGCATGCACCCTTAGCAAGTTCACAGATAATGCAAAACTGAAAGAGCAGTAGCTGAAACACCAGCTAGTTGTGCTGACATCCAAAGTGATGTGGTAAGGCCGGAGAATTGGGCTGTGGGGGATCTTGTGTAGTTTTAAACAAAGGAAGCACAGGGCTCTGGTGCTGGGGAGTAGTAACCCCAAGCATGTGGTGGGGCTAAACAGCTGGAAAGCAGCTCTGCAGAGAAGCATGTGGGCGTGAGGAAGTGAACAAAGCCAGCAGTGTGGTGAGGAAGGCTGATGGTATCTTGGGTGTCTTTGGGAGGAGTGTTGTGGAGAGATGATCATTCTGCTCTGTCGTGGTTGGGGGGGAGATGGAGACATGACACAACATCGATGTTTCATGCGGCAGAGAGTGGTTTAATGGTGTGTACAGCTCTTATACAGGCTATTCAAGAGACTCCATGTGTGAACCTGACTGGCTGTGATTTGGTACCACCCAGCTCACTGGCCAGTAGCCTCCTGCTTATCCCGTCATGGATTGGCTAGCATTTGCTCTCTGTAGCCAAATCCCTCCTTCTCTCGGTGCCCTCTGTGAGGCTCACAGTCCAGCTGTTGGCCGTCATACCAGTGCTCTGCTCAGTGCTGGTGAGACACATCTGGGGTGTTCAGTGCTGGGCTTGTCAGTGCACGGCAGACATGGAGTTACTCCAGAGGGATCTGTGCAAGGCCCTTAAGGTGATGAGGGGACCAGGTCATCTGTCAGATAAAGAGATGCAGAGATATCTGGGACTGTTGAGCCTGGAGAAAACTAAGTTGAGTATGTCTTAAACATGAGTATAAAGATCATGTGGGAAGGGTTAAGATGAGAGTACCAGACTCACCTCAGTGTGGTGTGAGATGGCAGGGCAAGAGGCAATGGAGACAAATGGAAAACATGAATTTCTATTTAAATACAATAAAATGCTTTTGTTTGTTTCTTTGTTGTTCTGTTTGGATTTTTGTTTTTATGGTGAAGGTGATCAAACAGACAAGATTGCTCAGAGTGGTCATGAGGTCCTTGTCATTGGAGATGTTCATGACCCAATGGAAGACAGCCCCGAGCAACCAGATGTAGCTGATCCTACCTGAGCTGGGGTGCAAGGGGAGCAGGGTTGAATTAGATGATCCCCAGTGGTCATTTCAACTCAAGTAATTCTATCTGTATGTATAAAGATACTGTTCACGGGTGAGGACCCATGTTACTGGACCTATTTGCTGAAAACTCTTACTGTAATTAGTCAGGAATAAGGTCAGAACAGTTGCTACTAGGGGAGATCTGTAATGAAAGTGCAAGAAATTTTTAGGTTGGCAAAAAGAATATTTCGTTACTTTTTGTTTAGACATATTTCTTAATTTTTCTTGTAAAAGCTCAGGAATCTGCCTTTAAGATTTTCCTGAAGTAGCCAACAGTGCCTCTTAAATATTTAATAATTTGCTTCAAATACCTAGCTTTTCCATCTAGGGTATATTTTTATTATAATTATTCACAAGTACAAGTTAATGTGCCCAGTGTTGCTAGACTAATTTCGAAGCTCCATTTATAGTTCAGGAATGTAGTATTGAGGTTTCCAGGACACTTGGTGTACACAGTGTGTTATGGCAAGTTACAGTTTGATTCTTACGAAGATCAGACCCAGAAAAGTAATTTTTGTGTTTGAATTTCCCTATCTTCAGCTACTCTTCTGGTCAACTTCACACCATACCAATTTTTTTTGTCGGTGTTCTGTTTTTTTGCTAAACTGAAATAGTGATAGCTGTTCATCTGCAAGTGCTGATGGCTTGTGGTTTTTTGTGAGTATAAAATTTCATCAGTTTTGGAATATATGGAATCAAAGAACCATAAATGAGCCCAGATTGGGATGGACCGTGGAAGTTTTTATGTCCCAGCCTTTTGGGGGACAGGGAGTATAGCTGAGATTATCTTGCAACCTGTGCAGTCACATCTTGAAAACTTCCAGTGAGGTTTTTCTTCCGCCAAGGTTCGTTAAGGGTTGACACAGCTCGTCAAAAGAGTGCCTGTGGTGGTGACTGCATGTTAGTTGGCTGGTTCCTAGTCCTATAGCACAGCACAGTTCACTTTTCCCCTTGTGTTTTTGAAGGATTTTTTAGCAATCAAATGAGAAAAGCAGAATGCATCTTTGTTAGGCTTACATGGGTATGCTTAAGGGCCTCTTAGAAAAATGCAGAGGAGAGCTAAAGGTGTGAAAATCTCTCCTTCATGTTCCTAGAACTGTATGTAACACTCAGGGTCAGGGACAAAGAAGTTCATTTCAGCTGCTTATCTTAAAAGTGCATCCCTTCTAGTATATTTGCAGATCTTTTTCTGGTAGCAAAGTTTTGTGGTGTTGAGAACTGCAGACACTTGGTGAAAAGTTTGTAACTACTGAATAATAACTAAGATGATGGAAGAATGCAGTAAAATCTAACTGAAATTTAAAATCTCAACTGAAGTTTAGTCTTATCTCTACAAATTAGGTGCATAAAGGCAGTATCACACATTACAGATATGACAGAAATGGGGAATAGAGGAGTAAAAGGCAGAGTCTGGATAAAAATAGTAAAACCGAGAGTGCGGTTTAGGCTGGGAGAAGTTACAAAACTGAAATGAAACTTCAGCAGTGAACAGGAGCATTGAATCTTGTCTTGGTTTAAAATCTGCTAAGGATAATATCTACCAGACAAATTGTCTGTCAAGGAAGGTGGAAGCTTTCCTGGAATGGAAAAACAACCCCTCCCTCCACAGTACTGTGACATATCCCCATCACGCTGATCCATCCCCCAAGACAGTCTTCATGTGGAAGGCTTGAGAGGAGGATGGTTGATGTTAACAGAATAAGAAAATGGAAATAATAATTCAGGATATTTTGTTGTGTAATTTTTCTCCTTTGTCTTCATGAAACGCATTGAGATTTTTGTGTGTCTTTTGATATTGAGGATTTTCCCAGTTCAAAGTAATCTTTGCTCTCTTTTGCCTCTAATTGAAACAGAGCTCATAGTCTGAGGTGGTAACAAGAATCTTCAGTGTGTGAAAGGCACTAAGGCAGAGTCTGAACTCAGATGAGCTCTGACCATGATTCCTTCAAGTTCTACATGGTTACTACAAGTTTTCCTTGAAGCACCTTATAGCTGAAAAGAGCCTTGAGTGAAGTGGATATAGCTTTTAAAAACTTTTCCCTGTGCACTATAGCTTTTTCTAGCTGGAAATAGGGAAGTCTACAGCTGTTATCTACATCTATGTTTGTACTAAGTTGCTGAAACTCATTTTTACTCCAGCACTTCCTCTTGCATTCTCTTCTCCCTTACCGACTGTGTTTTTAAGTAAAAATTGCTGTGTAGTGTAAGAGCAGAATCCTTTAGTAGAGCAGCAAAGCTTCATATTTGCTTTTCCCACATGTAAAAAGGAAATACGTAAATAAAGATTTGGTTGTACAATGTGACATGCTTCCACACGTAATAGCAGCTGCCTCCTTCCATATGGTAAATTCACCATCTGCTACCTCTCTGTGAATGGCTTGTTCCATGCACGGGCCTTATGGTGTTGGTGCCGTGCTGGGGGCCAGAAGCCATGTAGCTATACTGTGAACTTGCTAAAGTTCAGTTCACTGCGTCCCTCCTTGCAGTAGAAAGGGCTGGCTGGGGCTCATGGGGCTGGGTGTGACTACCCAGCACATTCCCTGGAGCATGGGAAGATACAGGGATCTCTTGGTGTGTGGACCAGAGGTCACAGCTCCGACTGCAGTGCAGCTCATTCCATGAGGTTCATCACTTGGCACGTGGTTGTCAGCCACTCAGTGTGGCAGTGGTATAGGCACCATTATTATGCGCACCTGTATGTAGCTTGTGTGGGTATGGAAGCTCTTTGTGATGTTGTGTCTTTATTCTGTCTGCTTGCTGTAGTTAAATTGTGATAGATAGGGTTGGAGTTTCAAACATGCTTTTGAAATAAATTGGCAGATGGGAGTATTTTCATGCACAGTTTTGACAAGTTTCTGAAACATGGAAGCCTTTTACTGGTATTCTCTTAGAAGAATATAGAGAACAATTACACAAGTTTCTTAGAGCAGGTGAAGTAAACAGGTGGTCACAGAAGAACACTTGAATTATGAGCTATAATTGATAGGACATTTTATAGTTAAATCATTTTATAACATACTCTTGCAATGCTTGCTCTCTTTCAGTGCATGTCATAACAGCAACTGCATTGTTAGAGTACTATCTGTGATTCAGAATGTCATTGGATTATGTTTGCTTAAAACATAATGAATGTAGTGGATTGTCAGCATTTAAAAACATGCAAAGCTAGGTAGGATTAGGCAAAACAAGCAGAGGTGACTGATGAGAAATTATAGGGACCTTGTCTTTGGCAATGATGGAGGATAGTAGTTAGAGTTTTGAGTGCAGGCACTTGTAAGTCACAGTCACTTGGCAACTTATTCATGAACAGCTAGGCAGATTTTTAATGTGATACCTTCCTATCCAAACCTTAATCCCTTTCATGAGACTTACAGTACACCATACACAGCAATTCCTTTTGCATCCATTAATAATCTCTATGGTTAGCCTTGCTTCTGACTGAAAACATTAAACTTGAAGCTGTTTTGATTGCAAAATATTTAAACTGTAGATCTTGACTTAGAAAACTCAGAGTGAGAGGTGGTTTCTTGTATTGTATTTTTTTAGAAATACTTAGCTCGGGCTTCACTCAGATACCTGACTGGAGCTTAAAACCAAAGGATCTGGTTACTTCATTAAATTTCAGAAATTATAGTAGTCTGTTTTTATCCTTCAGAGTGTTCTGCGCTCTATTCTCTGATGAAATTAGGAGTATGGCTAGCTCTGTAGCTAGCTCATTTCTCTTTTACTTTCTTTGGATAGCACTTAAAATCTTTCATTAGGGCTCGTTAGATTAATCAATATCCTTAAGTGAGATTGAGTACTGCAGTTTTGTAAAACAGTCTTTACTGTTTGCTGTCAAAGTCCTTGAAGATAATGATGGGAAGTTACAGAGTGTATCTTTCTATAGTACTGAAAAGTGGTGATAGTAGGATGGGTTACAAGACATGCACTTCTGACAGTGATGTCTTTTAGTGCTCCTAGATTGTATATTGCTTGAATAAACTTTTTGTCTATTGATGAAACTCTACTCTCTGAAAAAATGCAGTTATTTCTTGACAACCATTTTGCATAGTCTAATGGTGTTATACAAGTTTGTACTTAAGTGTGTATCCTATGTTTTAAAACATATGCAAAATCTACACAGGTTTCCTGTGGATATCACTTGAGCTGTTTTCTCTTATCATTACTTAGTATTGACTGCTTTACTGTCATTTGTATTAAATTTAGTGTTAATATTTATTTCTGTGGCTAGTACTATAGAGTAATTTGGTACATTACACTAATGCAGAATGAGCTGTAAAATACAGAGGTTTTCTACTGTCAGAAGTTAACATTTTATGTATGGACTCAGTGACACTGAATTTAATTGCACTCGGAAATTAACTTAGTGGTTTTTTTGTTTTGTGTGGGTTTTTTTTTTTGTTTTTTTTTTTTTTTTTTTTTTTTTTTTTTTTTTTTTTTTTTTTTTTTTTTTTTCTTTTCCTCTTTTTCAGAAAACAAACCTTAAATGCTTTACTAGGTAATAAATGTCTTCTGGTACACTTGACATAAGAATGTTGAATGGGACAAAATATATATAGCCTGTTCAGTGTTGGAGAATGTGATCTCCAATATGTAGGATATAGAATATATATTACTCTCACTAGCAAGGAGGGTGTCTTTTGTTCGAAGCTTTTGGACCGAGAATTGGACTAAATTTGTGCTGCTGTTGTTGGAAATCTTGAAATTTACAAAAAAATTCCAGAAATTTTTTTTTATTTGCATAAGATCCTGCTTTTCTGTTTACTCAGTAATTTTTTTATTGATAATTTGCATTCTTAATAGGATTCCCACTTCTCAGTTTTGAAATTGTGCCTTTCTTTAAGTTTGGCATTGTAATGCAGCGTGTCTCTCAATAGAATTAAGATTATTTTCCTCAAGTGGGTGATAAATAGGAATAAATAAAAGCTCAGTGGACCTGTTATTAGTCTAAAATAGATTTCATAAAATGGAATGTTGGTTTTTTCATCAGAGAAATTTCTTGGGTCTCTGAGGAGTTTTATACTTCAGGAAAGTCTGTCTATACAGGAAAGTAATTCCCAGTTGTTACTTGTTTGGAACAAACTCACTCAAGATTCAGCTGTGCTGTGCATACTGACACACAGAATATTTCATCCTAGTGACTTCAAAATCAACAGTTTTTATTTTGCTTCATTTCCTAAAAGACCCTCCTGGTAGGGAAGGTGTGATCCACTTCTCTGTGGACTGTCTTTGAATGACAGGTTTTGTTCATGAGGCTGCTTTGCTCTGGAAGGGAATGACACAGGCTCCTGCCAATACAACTAGGCCTGCAGCAGTTTCCAGTTTTAAACGTTGTACAGACACAGCAGTGCTTCTACTGGTTTGGCTTGTTTTGATCAGGGTGAGGAAGAGTTAAACAGTATCTGTGCTTGTGCTGCTCCTGCTGGTGAAATTATGTTTTGTGGTTTAGTTTATCAAGGTTTTGTTCTGATAAAAGCTCTCAAAGCTTTTGTTTCCACTTTATAGAAAAAAAATTGCTTTTGTTCAGATTTTATTGACAGCTCAGCTTTTTAATTTTTTTTAAACTATGCTGTGAAATATTTGAATTTTCTGCATGTATTAGTTCAAGAGATCATTTACATATCTTCTAAATTGCATGTTTGTGAATCTTGCAAATCAGTCTGTGAACTGTTAGAACTAAGTGGTATGTGATCTGAAATGGAGAAGGATTTAAACTGTCTGAAACAGTTGCTGTTAGGCAGATAAGCTAATTAATTATTGAAGTATATACCTCTGGAATGTGCTGTGGCTTAGTGAAGGTAATGAGAGTAATTTCTTTGAAAACTTTTGATTTCTTTGAAAACTGCTCTCCATCACTTCTTTCTTGAAAAATAAAAGAAGTTACACTTGATCATTTGGAGCAGAATAAGTGTTCTGACAAAGGCTGTGTAAATAAACCGAGATAGGTGATTGAATGCTTGAATGGTAGCAGTAGATTAAAGATTTCCTTTGTCATATTTTGGTGTGAATGATTTTGCCATGCATCAGCACTCACTTTTGATGCATGACCCATTCACTTGGGTGCACATTGTGATTAGGGAAAGGTGTTTTTGGGCTGGAAGGTGGCCTGGTGACTGGTGTCCAGTTCTTTTCTGTCTTTGCCTCAGCAGCATCTCTGTCACCTGAGGAACAGTCTAATGGAATTCACTTCTCCATTTGTGCTTTTGAAATACCCAGCCTGAACTGACACCTGTGTAGGCTTAAAATACAACAGTCTTTCACATCAGCTCAGTGACCTCAGTTTCTGTTTATTTAAAGTAAATAAATTAGGGAGGAGATAAAAACTGATGATGCGTGTAGAGCCTCTGCCTCTTAGTGTTGTTCCTTGGGAAAAGCAGGTTATCTGAAAAACTCTGCTATTTTAAAAACACTGTTTATTGGAAATAAGTAAGGAGGTTGAACTTGTAACAATGTGAGATCTTTGAAACAATGTTTTGGAGTTATATGTGTTTTAATAGAAATATTTTCATGAGTCAATTTTGTGAGAGTTAATGAAACCCTTAAGTTTTAAGGACACCCATTGTTACTCTTTTTTTCAGGTGGTATCNTCATGGAAAACTTGACAGAACAATTGCAGAAGAACGTCTTCGACAAGCGGGAAAACCTGGAAGTTACCTTATTCGAGAGAGTGATCGGAGACCAGGTTCATTTGTGCTTTCATTCCTTAGTAAAACAAATGTCAATCATTTTAGGTGAGAATTAAGTGTTTTATTTTGAATACTGTGATCTACTTTTTGTTTCAGAGCACAATAAAGTTAACAGTGATTGTATTATAATGCAATATTTTTGATTCTTTATGCTTTCGTTGTACAGCTTTTTATTTACTTTTGACTGTTATAAAACATGCCACTTTAAAATTACTTTATAGGGTGAAGAACGGAAGTGTGAGGAAATCTAAAATATGGATAGAGAAGTGGTTTGAGTAGACTTAAAGCACCATGCAGGTTTCATTAATCAGTCAAGGAGATTGTTTTGTGTCTGGTCCATAGTAATCATTGTACTTAGCACAGTTAAATTGCTAGCACATCTGGTTGTTTCCTTAATTTTGAGGAGAAAAAACCCCACCCAAAAGAAACAAACACCTTC
>VXBU01005728.1:10467-44760 GCA_013400315.1 Bombycilla garrulus
GGCGGCCGGGGGCTGGTGTCGGAGCTGCCAGGCGCAGCTGGCCGAGCTGAGGAAGCAGGCGGCCCGGCTGGCTGCCGGCTGCCCGCCCAACGCCCCGCCGGTAAGTGCAGCGCCCGGCACCGCCGCGGGGGTGGAGGGGGCTTCGCGGGAGGCTGGCCCCGCACGGGGTCACAGGTACAGCCCCAAAGGATTTGGGAGGGGAGCGTGACGGCGCAGCCGGAGATTTCCGACCCAGGCGGGTTCGTCAAAAGTTCAAGGATTTTCCGTCCCGGACTTTATCAAAAAGCGAAACTGTGCGGCTGGACGCTCACCCGCTGTTTCAGCCACCGTCTGCCAGAAACAGTTAAAAATGAAATAGGGAGTTTGGTAAGAGGAGCGAAAGAGCCGAGCCCAGCTGTGCAGGTGCCGTCCGGGACGTGCCCTCGGGTGCTGGGGGAAGCTCCCCGTGTCCCTCCGCAGGATGCGGGGCCGCCCAGCCCTGCTAACACCGCCGCAGGGATGCTGGCTCGGTGTTGCGACTGGGATTTGCCTTCATCCTTATTAAGAGAAGCTGCCGGTGGCAGGCGTTCAGCTCCTCCTTCCGAGAAGCTCTTTAAGTGCAGCTGAGAATCAAACACTTGTGTCTGTGGCGCTGGAGGAAACTTTGAGTGGGATGATTTTTGAGTGGGCTGTGTTTGTTTTCTGGGTGCTTGAACGTGCCTGCCTAGCTGATGGGCTTACTCGTGTCCTTAATGTCCCTCAGGTGAACACTGGCTGTGTGATTTTCCTCCAGTTTGTGCTACACGGTGGCACTTAATACTTGGTAGGGAATGTAGAAAGTGCATGGGGATGCCAAGACTTTCTGTCTGACACAGGTGCAGCTTTATTAGCATATATTGTAATTGTCTGCACAGTTTTTCCTTGCCGTGTTTGTTTTCTGTCTGTCAAAGGCCTTTATTATCCTTGGTCCTTTCCTTTGTCAGAGCAGGTGGAGCAAAGCTTTTGAAAGGTGAAAAAAGACAGTCTTGATGCAGAGTCTTGCCTAGACATCTGAAGAGATCCTGAGAATTAGCTGATGGGGCAAAATGCAACAGAAGACCCTGAGATTCTGTTTCAGGACACACAAAACGTGTGTTGGGGTTTTGATAACATTTGGAAGTAATGTATTGTTTCCTAAACAATGCTTATCTGGCTGTTTGCAAGAATGGGGGGTAGGGTCTGAAGAGGAAGCCAAACCCTACTGACCTTCGTTTTCATTCAAAGAGTTCCTGTATGATCTACAGAATTCCCATTGAATCTAAATATAGGTTTGTTTGGAAGTGCATTGTGGAGCAGTGTCTGAATGCACAGTGAGGTTTGCATTTTCAGGCCAGATCCAAAGCCTTTTGAAATCGACAGGAGTCTCTCTTTTGACTTGCTGGGTTTGGAGTAGGCTCTTATTTCTGTGGTGTAAAAGGTCACCTATCTTATCTCACTGGATTCAGGACTGCTGGATCTTTTGTTTTCTGGATTGCTGCAAATGGTGGAAAGAAGTTTAATTTCCCTTTTGAAGTTCCTGGGATAGGCTGCTTCAATGAGGAGCACAGAAACCCCTGTTCCTGTTGTTGGGGTGGGCCTCTGCCATAAAGAATTGGGTCCTATCTGTGAGCGGATCTCTGCCATGGGAAAACAAATTCCCAGTGTAGGAGAGTCAGGGGCCTCAGCCAGGTGTTCAGATGAGGAGACCTGGGAGCAAAGGCCTGTTTGTGTGGTCTCCTTCCTGCAAGTCTCGGGGGACTTCCTTGATAAGCACTCGATGATGGGCAAATTAATCCCCCTTTGCTGCAGGGTTTCAAAGCACACCCAGGAACGTAATAAAATAGGAGTCATCACAGCGTCAGAACCTCGGCAGACCTGAGCATAGAGTAACAGATACCTGGAGTTTACTCTCTGTGCAGCATACAGTAAGGTTTGATGGTTGAAATTTCTTGAAAACTGCATTCTCTGATGCTTGTGAGACCTGTAGCCTAATTGCAAGCTCAGATTGCCTCTAATCCTGGTATGGTGAGCAGCTCCTCAGGAAGGAAGAGGCAATAAACAGTTGTACTTACTGCCTTGTGAGCGTGAAGTAGGTTAGCAGGAGATAACAGGCAGGGGCTCGGCTACTCAGCTGCTGTGAATTGACCTTGCAGTGGGAATCTGATGCAATATGCTGGCAGGGTGAGTGCTGTGTAATGTTTGTGCCAAAAAGGCAGCTTGCTCGATTCCCCCCCTCCCCCTTCTTTGTTTAATTATATAACAAGACATCTGAAAAAGCAGCTCTTCTCTCTACGAGTTTCATGCCCATACAATGCAAGTCCAAAGTTTCCTACAGGCTCTTCTGATGCACTGTCAAATACTGGATGAGTAAACACCAGAAGGCTGCTGCTTGGAGCATGCTGCTCTCAAAGGGTTTACCTCCTTTGCCATAATAATTTAGAGATCTTTCAGCACAGATTCAGAAAGGTTTCCACACCTGGTTGAAAAACCCTTTGGAAAGGTGGGTGGGTGCCTCAGAGATGAAAGAAGGGCTAGTTTCCTGCTGTTGATATCTTTCCTGATGAAAGAGTGGAGGTGTATTCTCATGTGTGGGGCAGCTGACAAGGGATTGAATTCACATTAGAATAGAAAACCAACATACTGTTTGGAGTCTTCAGGGATAACAAATCTAATTACTTGAGAGGGCTATGATTCATACAGTTTGTGTTGCTATCCTTTCAATTAGACGTATTTAAAATATATAAATAATTTAAAGTTTCAGTGCTCAGATGATGTGCATTGATTACAGAATACTGTTAGTTGTTTGTGTCTCTTCAAAGTCCTCCAAATCTCTGTGGACAGCTGATAAAAAGATACACCTCTTTGCTTATGTTACAACTCTTTAAACAGTCTCCCAAGCACAAGATTTACTGCATCCTACACTCTCAATTCCTGCATTTTACCGCTGCTGCCTTTACAGTTTTCCACCACAGTGAGGCCTGTGTGTGAATCAAAATGTGATTCTCATTAAGTGTGGATGGAACCAAGCAAAGTTCAATCTGAAATTATCCCAGATAAACATTTTAGTATTGCAGTGTTGGCATCAGTTACTGGGTCATGTACTGAACTAATGTAGGAGGGAAAAACAAGGTGTCTTGGTTTATCCCGAATTGAAAGTTTTGCAGGCTGTGTCCCTGGAGAGCTGGTAATGGGATACAGGATCTCCTAATCCCAGAGTTCTTGCTGGAGTGGGGAACAAGTTGCTGTGCCTGGAAGTTGTTGCTGTTGGCGGCTGTGGGACAATCCATGGGAAATGAGTTGGTGGTCTGTGTTTCACTCCCAGTTGGCAAATAGCCTTGTCACAAACCACAATTACCACTAATTGGCATCATTGTTGGCAGTTTCAGGCAGACACTGAGGACTGAATGGGATGTAGATTAAATTAGTAATAATATTACTTAGCACCTGAATTCTTCATTGTGCTTCACAAATGCTAATTAATCAATTTGTGTGATTGCCCCTGTTAGGTAAAACCCAAACATGCTGTCATTTCTGAAGAGGTGTGTGTCAGAGTGAGGTGAGTGTCTCCACAAGGAAGTGGAGATTCAGGGACTGTTCAATATGAGATGTGCTCCTGCAGCTGCATTTCTGGAGGTAAACTCTGTGCTGCCTCTGGCACAGGCAGTAGCCTTAAGGATATATAGCTAGTATAAAATGGTTTTAGCTAATCCCTTATGGACAGAGGAAGAAAAGCTCTCCTGGTGTGAGGAATACGCACATGGATGTAACTAGATCCACAGAAGGGATTTATACTGGTGTAGATATTTTGGTTGTAGAAAAGTAATGCTTGTGCCCAGGTATACTGTGTTAGAAGAATTTTTTATTGGTACTGAAAGGAGGCCAAGACCAGCAGAAGTTCACTTTGAAAGTGATTAGCTTTGACGATCATGTTTCTTCCAGCCCAGGGATTCAGACACTGCATTTCTCTTGTCCCTATCCACCCTCACCCCCAGTCACCCCCAGTCTGAGCAGTTTATACTGTACCTACTGCCACTGCAGGCAGCTGCTAGAGGCAACATTAAACAGGGCAGAAACATTCATAGCTTGAGTTCCGGAAGTTCTTGCTGTCTTAGTTTTTAAGAGCTTACTTTCTTCCCTGTTCTGTTATTCTGTTTTAAATTTTTGCCCCCATTGCATTATCTGCACTGTGTGTTACATGAGGCACACCACCGAACAGCTTCCAAGGGCCTGAAGGACAAAGAAGAGAGTGTGGCTGCATTGCTGGTGGCGTTGGCAGTTTATTGTTTCTCAGTACCTACTAAAAAGTCCTGTATTCCTGGTTGCCCAGGTAAACTGCAGCCGGGTACAAAGGATCACGCTGCCAGCCCTGGTCTGCAGGGAGCTGCAGTGACCAAGACAGGTTATCCTTTGCTGCTGATGAGCCATGAATCATTTCAGGGAGCTAAGCAAGTCCTAGCCTGCTGTATCCTTGTCAGGGCTCGGTGTTGCACCAGCCAGCGTTGGAGGAAGCTCAGGTGCTCTGGGAAAAAAAGGGAAGATGGCACTGGCTTTAGATGTGCTGTTTACATGGATGTGTCTTACCTGTGCAGGTGCCAGGCAGTGCTGCTGACTGACCTCCCATCTCTTCTTCTGGTCAAAGTGATGGTCTGTTGGTGGCACACCTATGTGTGCTGCTGATTGCATCACCTGAAGGGAGATGAAGAGCAGAGTTTTGGGATGGGCAGGCTCTTTCCTGTGGGTTTCTCCTGTGTGCTAAACAACTCCCCCATGTTTCCACCAGCAGCAGAACTATGGAAGAAGGGTTTGGTAGGATGGATGTTCACTGCATTTGTTCTCCCCATCCTTCTGCATTAATCCCAGCTGTTCCCTCCTTGTCCCAGATGATTCCATAAGAGGCAGCATCTTCTCTGCAGCTGCACACACTGTTTGGTTGACAGTAAGCTAGTACTTAGACATCTGGCTTCTGCCAAACGACTAATAACACATGGGTACTGCTCTATTTCTCTCATAGTTTGTGGAAGTTGTAGCAACTTGTTCTGAGCCTTCTACCTAAATTTCAGATCATTTGAAAGGTTCAAAAGCTGTTAGGAGGGCTGTCAGTAAGAAGGATGGAAAGAAGGACCATGCAGTAGTTCTTACTGCTTTGGAAAACCAGGCTGAGAGGACAGGCATGGGATTGAGGACTGTAGTCTTGATGTGTGAGAGTCAGGCATGCTTTGTAATTCCCACCTTGGCCTCTCTGATGGCCTGGTATCAGCAGGAATTGAGGCAAGGAGAGCTCATGTGATCCTTGGCTGCCAGTACCTGTCCCCTCACTGTGCACTGCTGGGTGTTCCAGGAGCCTGTGCTGCATGTGGAGGACCCTGGGAGAGGGCTCTGTGTCCTCAGTGTGTGCCTGAAGGGTCATGCTTCCCCGAAAGAGTGAGGATTCAGAGCATAAGGGGGCTTCTTGCAACACTTGATGTGCTTGTGGAATTGATCTAAGCTTTTAGGAGCAGTCTCTAGCTTCGCTGAGTTTTCCTGCCTCTGCCCATTGTTTTCTGTTAGTGTGTCAACCCTTACTACTGGACTAGCCCTTACTTCCTGGAATTTGGGAGTCACAATGGTGACACAGCTGAGTCTTGGCTAAGTTTGGGGGCCTCTGTTACTTAGGGGCTCTTCTTATTTTTGTGGGAGGTCTTTCTGCATCTAGGTTGATATGGATAAGGGAATTGAGTGGGAGAGCTGTCTTTTACAGATTCTCTCTAGAGGAATCCAATTTTCACAGCTCTTTACAAGCACTAAATGCACCTTAAAATGTTCTATATTTAACATTTCAAAAATGTGTAAGTGGAAAAGTAATGTCTTAGTTAATAAATATGAAACTAGGGGGCATTTTTTTAAGATGCACATTTAATATTTAATTTTGTGAGAGAGACTCTTGCAGAGACTTGGCTGGGGAGTGCTCCAGGCAATGAGCTCAGATGTGGATTTCAGGTACATGTGCAGTCTAATAACAGGGTTAGTGACAGCACTGTGTCAAATGTGTTGACATGAGCAGTTCCCTTCTTTGACTCGGTGCAGTCGTTCCCCGTGTGACAGGATAGGCTGCGGAAGCTAATTGTAATGAGTTTGCTTTAGACACTTAAGATTTTCAAGCATGCCCTTTTAAAATACAGGTGAGAGGGATTATCTTGCAGTTTGGATGCTGGAGGCAAGAGATCTTCTCTCTGGGGGATCTGAAGAGGGGGAGTGGGGATTGCACAATTAGCTGAGGTACTGTGGTCTCCCGGGTAGCTGAGGGTAATTAGTGTTTCTCTGGCTCTTTCTCTGGCTAATTCCTCCAGCACCCTGCCCTGTTAGGGGAAAGGGAGGAAACACTTAAACCATTTCAAAATCCCAGGGGGTGGAAAAGAGCATCTGCTCCTAACATCTGAGGTTACTTTGAACCTGTTGAAATGTGTAGTAGCTGCTTTATTGTTTTTGCCAAGAGTTTCCACCTACAGTGATCCCAACCTCTGACTTGTTAACAATGAGGTTGTTGGAGGCAGTAGTCATCCTCCTCCTCTTCCCTGGCTCACAGCAGCTGATATTGGCTGCTGCCATGGAGCTGGCACTGCAGGGTATAGGAGTGGGGATGACTGAAACCACCAAGATTTTATTTCTTTTTTTTTTATTTTTTTTTTTCCCCCAAGACCAGCATCAGGATTGCCCACCATGTTCACAGTTGCTGCATGTGTCTCCTGCTGCTTGGGTACTTCAGAATAGCTGCACTCTGTGGGCCTGGGTTGCCCTTGCCACAGTGAAGATGCTGATGTAGGGAGGAGCCAGTTAATCCCTGGATTTTCAGCTGGCATATGAACATTTTGTTATGAAAAGTGAGCAGAGATTTTGCTTTGCCCTAGTTAGATGAGGAGAAGCTCTCTGAAAGTGTCTGTATGTCTTATGGAATATTTTTCCATGCCAATGCTATTGCTTTTCTCAAAATTGGTTTACCTTTAGGAGCTATATCTGTTTCAATATTGGTCCCACTGAGTATGGCAGGCAGCTGTCCAGTTGGAAGTATTGATTTGCTCCTTATCATTTCCTGGAAATCAGTGGAATTTAACTTGTCTGGATTTGTCTCCTTGTCTTCCAGACCTGCAGCACTGGAATAACTTTTGTATTTATGTGTCCAGTATATCCTCAAGTGGAAGGCATCATTAGGAAGGTGGGAATTGTTTCTATTGCTGGCTGTGCTTGTGTTCAGGACCTGCCTGAGTTCTTTTACAAGTGTCTACTAATTTTGTATAGTGTCTTAGGGGAGAAAACTTGGGCCTTACTTCAAGGAGAATCATACCTCCTGCTGCCTCTGTCAACAGAGTAGTCCCAGTGCAGAGATGCAAAATCTGAAATAATCCCTGAATCTGTCACTGAGTTTGTGAATTTGGTCAAGCAGCTTAATATCCTTGGGCTTCATTTCTCCTTTGCTCAGCAAAGAGAAAATGCTTCCATCTTTTTTTCATTTCCAGTAAAAACTTTTTTTGTGGTGGGGACTCTCTCTTGATTGTATGGCATTAAGCATCATCAGCTGCTGTTGGTAGAGCTGACTGCTCCTGTAACGTGCATAAGAATATATAGCACGGGGACACAGGAAATAGTGGTCTCTGTGACTTACAACTGAACTTTCAGGTCAGGTGTTGGGGAGGGTTTTCTGGAATTGGGGTCCCTGCAACAACAGAAAGAGCTAAAAAATCCAGGGACTTCAGGTAAACTGTAAAGGTAGTAACAGGTAGTCCTGAAAATCTGCTAGTTCACCAGGAGAGGAGTGGTGAGGCTGTGAAGGAGACTGAAGGTCTGTGGTGTGAGTCCAGTTGAAGCAGAGGTTCACTAAGCAGCAGGTATCAGATCAGCTCAGGGAGCAGGGGTTGGAGCTGTGCTGATGGTACCCAAAAAGGTTTTATCTGCATACTGCACGATGCCTCCCTGTGATGGAACTGGAAAGCTGCCTTGTGGAAATGTGATACGGCCTTGCAAACAGGGACTGAAGCCACTGAACTCTCAGTAGCTTCAGTCCCTCCTACTGCTGTTGAAGTTTATGCCAAGGTGTATTAATGATTAGTTTTTCATTAAAAATGTTTTACTTTTAAACGGAAGGAAAGCTAAATTTTATAGAGAAACTTAGGAGCAAAGCTTCAAATTATTATTGCTATTGTTTGGAAGATGGTGGGAATATGTCACTTAGCAGGAGTAATGTATTCTTCTCTAGGATAAGCTAAAGGGATTGTAAATTTTTGGTATATAGTTCTTTGGACTGACTTTGCTTTGAAGCTGCTTGAGTCTTTAAGACGTAGCTGGCAGATGTTCATCCTCATGTTGGAGAAAAAATGTTTAGTAAAAAATATATCCACCTATTTTAGGCAGCATAATGCCATTGTTACATGTTCGTTTTATCACCAAGAGTCTGACTGCTGTACACATCACCCTAATGTACAGTGAATCAGAGAAATCTCAGCTCTTGCTCATAAAAAGAGGCTTAGGTGAGTACAGCCCTCCTTCTTTGTGTTCAAATTTGTCTTTGATCAGCGTTCCTGGAGTTTGCAAGCTGCTCTAAGTTTCAGCTGGGGCTGTGCTGCTATTACCAAACATCAATACCTGTGCAGAATTAACTGGAACACTGGACAAGTGTGGGAAGATGATAGATTTTCTTTTACCTCTTAGCAAATCTTCCCCTTTTGTTGCTGAGGGATTTTACATTGCTGGGTGAATGAGATGGGAGGCCTTCTGTACAAAACTGAAATGTGGTAATTCTGGCTAGGCTGGGCATTGACTTGGCTTTCAGCATGAACGGTGAAAGAGAAGCATTAGTCCTGGTTCTTGCAGCATTCAAAAGGTTATGTTTAAATATGTTTCCTATTTTATTGCAGCATACCATTTGTTACAACATGGTTTGTGTTGCTGTCTGTGTGTATAAATTGATCAGTGCTGATTATACTGTAAATGAGCAGCATTTGGCTTTGTGTTTGAGCTCATTTGGGATGTTAAATGTACTCAGTTTGTATTGTATGCCATTTTTATTGCCTCACGTTGTTCTCACAGTATTGTATGTTGTAGCATGTATTTACTCCTTTTGGCATTGCTGCTTTTTCCTAGATCTCAGAGTACAGCAGCTTCCTCCAGCTTGTATATGGCTTTATCAAGAAAAAGTTTCTTTTCAGGGGTTACCTCGTGCTTTTGCATCTTAAGTGGCTCCTGAAGGAGTTCAGGGTTGGTGTCTATGCCCAGGGTACATCCCATAGCCTTCAGCAGCGTGGTGCTGCTGAGTGTCTTGAAGGAGGTGAGAGTGCTGAAATAGTTGAGATCAATGGCACTATGCCAGACTGATGGCATGTGTCCAATTCCCACCCCAAAACGGGGCAGCAGGAGCTGTCTCCAGAGACTCTGGAATGTGACAGTCTTTATAATCGTCAGAAACTTGAGCACTAACAAGTGGCTTGTACGATCAGGAAATCTGGCCATCCTTGTTTCAATCGCTCTGCTCCTCCTGGGTGACCTGTGGTGTTCCCATACTGCTGCATGGCCCTGGGAAACCTGGTTCCAAGGAAACACTCATTAATGGTGAAAAACAAGTTTGCTCTACAGAATTTGGCATCTGAGGGATGAAGGTGAGGGACAAATGTCTTTGCCACTGTCATTTCTGCGCATTGTTTGGTGCTACTTCTCTGGGCAGTGAGCAGAAGATGGAAGGGCTAGTTTGTCCAAAATAACCCTTTTTAGAAGATGTGCATTAGACTTAGTATGATCTACAAGTACTGCAGTGCTTTTGTAAGATGTCTTGAAAACTACTGTGGGTGAAACATGGGGCAAGATTTGGCCTATAACTATTTTGCCTGTAGCTTGAAATTCAAAGCTAAGCCCAGAATCTGCATTTAAAATGTTCAGGTGTTAGTGTAACTTGTGTAACTGTAAATTATGAACTATTTGTTTGTCTTTCTCTGAAGATTTTGTTGCAAAGGCAGGCAAATACATTTGACATTCCTCCAAAAAGCTCTCACAAGGGTAATTTTGTGTGGATGATTGAGTGGCATGGAAACACTGCAAGATACCATCCTTTTATGGATTTTGTAAAGAGGAGGTACGGTTCAAATAATTAATAATCAGCACAGAATCTCAGCATACTGCTGAGAGAGCTTCTTTCAGCAATTACCTGTAAGAATAAAGTAAAAAGCATTTATTATTGATACACACTTTTTACATATTAAGAAATATTTATTCTGATACTTTTAATTTTTTATTTGTAGGCTCCAGAGGAGTGTAGAGTAAGACAAATGTATTCAAGGAAGAAAAATATCTCAGTTAGTACATTAAGTTTACATATTTTTCGTTTGATAGATTTATGGTTTTAATTACATCTTCATGTCTTGCATTCGATCCCTGAGGGCCCTTCCTGAATTTCATACCTGTACTCTTGTACACATGAGATGCTTTAACCTGCCACCTTGTGCATTCTTACTGCTGCTTGACTGACCTCTGGTGAAGTTACTTGTTATTCAAGTTTAAAATCTGAGACTTCCACAAAGAGCTAAATGATTAGAGGCATATATGTGTGATTGAGTTTCTCATGCTGACATGTTGCGAAACATAGGCTGTGAATGGGTTTCTCTGATTTTGTGTGGAAGGTGGAGTCTGTGCTCAGCATTTGCTCAGTTGATCCCGAGGAACAACACCCTGGCTCAGCCTTACTGGCTCCCCGAGGGCAGTTTGGCAGTGGGAAGTAGTCATGTCTTTGGTAACAACCCTTTGGGGAGCCATAGCTGGGTTCAGGGAAGAGTATTTTCAGCAATACGTCATCTTGAATGTACATCTCCCTACTTCTGTCTCTGGTTACATGCGACACTGGGTTTTCATTTCATAGCAGTTTGCATCGTGGTTCTTTTATTGACACTGGAATCAATAACCTGTGTTAACAGGTGGAAAATGAAGCCTGTTTGCTCCGTGCAGTTTCAGTTGATTTACGTGGGTGAATTACAGAGGAAGCCAGACTGCAGAACTGGTCAATGTCTGTATTCTGAATCCATCTCTCCGTGTTGGTATCATTGCCTCTGTCTGCTTTTCTCCAGCATGTCCTCTTCATTCTTCTGTTCAGTGGGAACATAATTACCGGTTTATATGTATGTGTATGGAAATAGTGCCAGGATCTATTTGTTATAACTATGATATAGCTTATTGAAGAGGCAGAAATCCCTGGCTGACAATATTCAGGCTTTCCAAAAGAAACTTGCTTTTGGGACTGACAAGGAGTGTCATTCAGGTACAACTTGAGCTCCTGTTCTCAGATTTGTGCTATGTGCTCTTTTATTATTCTGGTCATGGCTGCTCATAAGCACATGCAGCTCTAAAGCAGAATGGCTTTGCTTGTGCTGTAAGAATTTAGTTGGGTTTCAGCTTCTTATTGCCAAATCTTTTGATGACATGAAAGATGTGTTATATGCAGCGCTGGCTTTCCTGACTCACCCTGAGTTCTTCACTGAGTGTTTTATTCCTGTGGGAGGGTTTGGCTCTTGGAGGATTGAGTGCAGTGAGAAGTGTGGAGCAGATAGTTAAAGAACTGAAATTTAGAACACTTAACCCTGAAAAGTGAACACAAGTGAGAACACAAAGGTGTTGTCCTCTGAGGTGATTCATTGGAAGTTTCTACTTTTTGTTTTCTTTTTACAGTTTTTATTTTTATTTATCTTGCTAGAATCATAGAATATCCTGAGTTGGAAAGGACCCACAAGTCCAACTCCTGGCCCTGGACAGGACCATTCCAGGAATCATACCGCACTGGTCCAGGCTCGATCTGATTTTTCCTTCTTTTCACTGGAGCAACCGTCCTGTTGGCTAGTGTTAGAAAATTGCCCATGGCATTCTGTCCTTCCAAGAGTCTGTGCTTGTGCTTTCTTTGGGAAAGCTGTCTCACTAAGCATAATGGTAAGAAATGCTCCACTTGCTGCTAAGGAAGTGAGCTGAAAAATGTCTGGTTATTCAGTGAGAACACATAGATTCACTGAGTGAAAAACATACCTCTTTCTGTACCTGAGCAGGATTCCTGAAGTCTGTGCAACAACAGGGAGTTACGGCAATCCTGATCTTACAGAGTGAGTTAGCCCAGGAGTTTTGTAGCTCAGCTGAGTACAATACAGGAGTGACATCAGCGAGAGATTATAATAAGCTTTGTTATCTTCAAAGACTGTTTACTTAGTGGTTGGAGAATCGCTGTGTTTGTAGGCAGAGGCAGGAAATGTCCTGGGGCAGGTGGGAGTTGACAGCATTACCCAGAGCCTGTAGTGTTTCTCCTCATGCATCCCTGCATTGCCTCCCTGCCACTGCTTTTGTGTACACCATGCATACACAGGTCTTTAAGAGATTGCCAAGGTTATTTTGGATGCTAAACACTGAACCCAAGCAGGATCCTTAATTTCTATGAATCCTGGAACAGTATCACTTGTATTTTTCTTACATGTATACATGTATAAGATTTCCTTAAAATATTGGTTAGAGGTATTTTAAACATCTCAGAGTTGAGTTCTGAGGATGATTACCTACCCTTTGGTGTTTCAGCTATTGCGTGTTGCCACATGGAAGACAATTTGGATTTGGGTTTTTGGAGGATTCTTGTGCAGCTCTTGGGTCTTTTCTGTAGAATTCCTTTTGGCAGCAGTTAAGTTACATCAGACCTCTAGAAAGAGAACAACCTGATTTGCAGATTTATGTATAAAAACTGCTATAAGCTTAATTTGGAGCCCACAGGGATACGTCGCACATGCAAGTGTTTCGCAAGTCCTTTTTTTCTCATGAAAACATCCCTGTAAAAGTGGTCTTGATAGTGAATTTTTGCCTCATTGGCATTTTCAAAAGACAAAACACAGATGCAGTGTTTCAGGGATATATTTTTGTTCCCAGCTGTTTTGAATGCTCATTTGATGTTAAGTCTTTGTTCAATCCAGTCCTATGTCATTAATGACTCTGGAGTAAGTAGGTATGCAGAGCTGGAGGAAATCCTGTTTTATGCGTTCCTATTCTAGGAGGGCCTCAGAAAGAATAACAGTAATGCAGCTCGGTGAGGTAATGGGTAAACATAGTAAGAAATAAAACGTGCTTGCTCCTTACTGAAGCAGAAAAATAGCTTATGAAGCATAATGTTGTGTTTGATAAGTGTAGATAATCTGACCTGCTTCAGTCTGTGGGTTAAGACATTAACTGGGGAAGGTGAAACAGCTTCTTGTAAAGAACCTGTCCCTCTGGTTGTAAAGGAGCTGTCAGCAAATGTTAATGAGAATTAAAAAGGAGTAGGAGCCCGGTCATAACCCAGTGGAGTCTCATGAAAGGCTGGCCCTGCCCTTGGTGGTCAATGAGTTCCCATCGAGGGTTGTGTTGTGCAGTTCAGCCTTACCCGGGCTCCCAGGCTGGTGCTGCTTCCAGTCAAGGGTGGGCAGTGCAAAGCAGGTCTGGTGGAGCTTGGGTCTGTAGGTGTCCTCTTCATAGTCCTCCCAAGATGCTGTGGGAAGGAGAAAATGGGAGCGTCTCCCACCTTTCCTTCCTCTGCTAAGTGAAGTTGAAGAGAAGTGATTGTTTTCAAGAGGAACCAGAGTTCTTGTAGTAATTTCTTCTTCAAGTCCTTGAGGAAGTTGAGGCTGGATTTAGAGCTTTTGATCCGGGTCAGTGGATGGATAGCAGGTAAAAAAACAGGATAAAATTTTGTGGACTTTTTTTTTTGGGACATTGTGTAGTTTTTCAGTCATCCAGCTTCCACGGCAGCATGTGTGAATACAGTGAAACATCTGAGCTCTAGCCCACTCATGCTGTGCTGCAGGCCTCCCTAGGGGCCCAGGGCAATTCAGCCAGCATTACATTTTTAGATAAGATTACCCCATTTAGGACATGCATTTTGATCAGTCTGCGATTACGGACTGGTGACTTGCATGCATATATACCAGAACCCTGGTGTTGGTGTTCCTTAGACATGCACTGGTTTTATGATCATTAATCTGGTATGTGCACTTCAGCCATATTTCTAGTCCCTCTTTATGTTCATCTTTTTGGCTGCAGAGCAGCGGAGATCCCTTTTCTTTGAGTTGACAGAATCATACTTGTGACGTATGTGACGTATTTTAAGACTGCTTAGAAGATAGAAACTTATTTAAGTGCTTGTGATTTTTATCTGGTTTTGCTTTATTTGATTCCTTAAATGTCAGCCACTCTGAACACTTCTAGGATTTTCCTCCTTTATTTGGGAAGTGTCAGTTGATGAGAAGGCAGCTGATGTGCTGAAAGCATCACTCCCTCAGGAATTTGGTGTATGAAGTGTTTAGCTGGGAAGAAAGCCCCGTGACAGTTACCCTTTTGTTTTTGTTTTCTTTTGCTTTTCTCCCCCACCCCCTGAAAAGCTTCGGTTTTGCCCTGCTGGTTTAATGGTTAAAGAATGCTGCAGCTCTGTTCAGATGTGCAATGCCTTTCAGGTAGTGAGAGGCATCTGAGGAATGAGCGGGATCCCATGGGAATTACTGGCTGGCACTTGGTTGACCTAATCTGGCGGGTCTATACTTAGTCCCAGTTCCTGCCAAGAGAACATCTGATGCAGCAGCAGCTGCCGGGGGTGTGACCCCTCAGCTGAGTGGGGCCTGCGTGGGCATGTGCCTCCCTACCTGTCTGCTGGGTGTGGCTGCCTCCAACACTTCTGCTCTCCTGTACTCCTGGAGAAGGCAGCGCCTTCAGAAGACCTTGGCCTGGGTGGAAGGAGCTGTTGGAGCCCCAGTGGCAGGAGGGAACTGGGATACCTGAGTGTGACTTCTGTAGAGGAGCAGCTGGTGTGGCTCACTTATGCACACAGTGCTTCCTGGTGCAGTGTTTAGGGGAAGGGAGTGAGGGGATGGAAATGCATTTGGCATCATGAGCTTGTAAACGTCTGGTGGAAAGTGCAAAGCAGGAGGTGGTTTGAAGCATCTCCCTCTCCCAGACCCCACTAGCTGTGTTACTGGCTCCCAGAGGGGCTACAGGAAGGATGGAATCCATCCAATTGCTGCTGCTTTCCAGAAACACTTGAGATCAGAGTCTTATGGGTACGTATCACCTCTCATGTATCTTGCTTGTTTCAGGTTATGTTGTGATGGCAGTCCTGATCGTTATCTCATTTTAATTTTCAAGAGCATGATGTATGTGGATACACCTACTGCGCTCAGAGATTTCACTGTGAGATTAGAGCCATGTTTAGGAAATTAGTAATGAGAGAAAAACACGTAATTAAAAATTATATCAGTTTGGAAGCTCATCCATCTTCAGCCAGCTTGCTGGAAGAGAAAGGAGTCTTACACAATACCTAGTGGTGGGAAAATGCATTTGGCTCTCCATATTTTAAACAGGAAGGAACTATTTAAATGACAGACTTACAATAGTAATTGGGGCATTTACTTGTGAACACTGGATACATATTGTAGCTGAATAATATTGCAGTAACTCTGTATAAAGTTAAGGCAAATCTTGTTATATCTGTTTACTTTTAATGATGCCTTCATGCAATTTTATAAAAAACTTATTTGGAGCCTTTCTCAAACAATTGGGTAATTATACTTAAAATAGCATTCATATTTTGAGGTAGTCATATTTACATATTCAAAATATTGTCTGTAACGTTATGAGGATGCACACGTAACAATTTATTTCCTGAGATATGCAATTTTATGTGAAATGTCTTAAATTCAAAATCTGCAATAGAATTTTAGCTCTTCATCCCTGACAACCATTCTGAAGTTGCCATATGTCTTAAAATGTGTCTCAGCACAACTGCAATTGTTCAGACGGTGAATTTCCTCTCATTCTATGATGAAATCCTTAGTTTAGAATGATTTTATTCTTTGGTAGGAAAAACACCATTTGGTCATATATAGTTCATTATAAAATGTGGTAACTTAAGCATTTCAAACACTACATGTGCTTCATTGGAGTTTTTATGCCATTTTTCATGAACAATTAGCAGTAACTTGTTATCATTTTTGTCATGAAATACCCATAAACTCAATTATCTTCCTGTTTGGTCCCACTTACAAACACACAGAAAACCTAAGCAGATGTCAGAGCAATAACTAGGTGTATATTGTAGTACTTTGCAAACTTTTAATTGCTGCAGGGATGTTTCCTAGTTAATGGCTCTGTTTATTAAGTGCTCCTATCTGTTGTGCCTTGTGTACCTTACATGTGGTATGCTCAGGCTGGTTTATCTAGTGACAGCCTTTGAATGACCTTGGAGAAGGATGTGTTTTTTCAGTTATGTTGTTTGTAGCGTAGTTAGCAAAACTGCTGAATCGCTCGTGGTGTGGGGTCCTGTGTAATCAAGTATTCCGTGATCTTTGGGTGGGTGCTAATGGTGACTGTCCACCTCTCCAGAGGGGATGAGTGTTGTTATCTGAGAGGATGGGCAGTAGATGAGGATGGTGTGGTCAAAATGACTCACCGAAGGTCAGCAGTTCTTGATGGTGCTTGGAGCAGGGAGCCCTTAGTTGGTGGCCAAGGGACCCTTTGTGTCTCAGAGCTGGAGGTCAGCAACTGTGTTGGGGAGGGTGGGCAGCTCCTTGGCATTCCCTGTTGTGCTTACCCATGGAGAACTGGCCTTCCTGGAGGGGTGTGAGGGGAAGCAGAGTCTCTTTACAGCCTCCGTGGGGTCTGTGCTGTTGTGCATGAATGGGGAGGTACAGATGTGGACTGGGGATATCTCCAGTTGCTCTGTGTTCGCTGCTCAGAAGCAACGGCAGCGCAGGAAAAGGAGACCCGTGATTCATGACCCTGTGTAGTCCTGAAGATATGTACCCAAACCAGGCCAGAGTGCCAGGATTGGTTCTGAGATATATCATGTATTGATGAAACAACAGGAGTGATCATATTTTCCCGGGAATTAAATAATTGCTTCCTGGATGAAAGGACCAACATCTGGCTCCTGGATTTTGTGTATTTTATCATGTAGATGTAATTGTTCACTTTGTTCCTGCAGTAATGTTAACCTACTAATGTATGAAGCTGTTTCAGGTCAGTGAAAAACTGCATATAAATCTTTATTACATGTAATTGATTGTCTTTAACTCTTTATAAGATATAATTAGCACCCAGTAATCATATTGCAGTGCTGTTTCTGTGATTACCCTGGTAGTTAGTGTGCAGTGCAATCCTGGTTTTATAGACTGCAGCTAATGTTAACTTGATTGGAATAAAAGACAGAGATCGGCCTGTGTTGTTGGCCAGGTAATTTTCTCGCCTTTCTGCTGCCCAGTTCCATTGCCTCCTGCAGTTCTGAGATGTGGCTTCTGATTCAAAAGCTGTGATCTTCAAAATGTGGTGCTTCAGGTTGAAGTGGGGCCACTTTCAGCAATGTGTCTGCGATGGGAGGGAAGAGGAGGATTATGGCGGGTCTTCAAGGATGGTAACTTGGCAAAGCATTGGTGCCTAGAAATGTTTTGATCCTATTGTAATGAATAGCTGCTAGTTCCTGTTGTTGTTTCTGTTTTGATTGAGTGCCCAGCTGGTGTGGGGTGCAGATAGGATGTTGGGGCAGGGAAAGGAAATAACTGTTGAAAGTGCATCTCCCTCAGGAAAGCAAGAATGTGGAGGCATGGTAGAACTGGTGTTTAAATAGCACTTACTTTTCCTTGGTTTTCATAATGCACTGACCGTATGCAATTTTCCACATGCTGGGTAATGGAAAATTGGCCCCAGAGGAGGTCACTTTGTAAGTCAAGTTTGAGATTATAAAATCAATCACTCTTGGGTCACTAATTGATGTGGAAGATAGGAATTTCCTATACAGTATGATAAGTTCATTGGTTTTCTGGCAGGGTGTGTGCAGTGCACTGTTTAGCCAACGATACTCTTTCCTGACTCTGTTGTTAACTCAGGAAAAGCATCAGGTCATTTACAGCTACACCCAAATTGTGGGTTTATTTCTGAGTAGTAAGGGGAGGGAGGAGGGAGTTTCTCATGTAGGATCTACATGTGTTTTATGAAGTTTGTTTTCATCTCTTTGTGGCACAATAGCGAAGCTTGGCAGCCATGTGGGAATCGTGAAGATTGATTGCTCTTGGTGTTAAGCATCTCATATCTCTGAGTGTATATCAACACTACCCTTCTTCCAGCAGCAGCATCTGGCTCATTGGCAGGCTCTGTGGACAGTTGTTTTGACTGCTCTGGAGATGCCTCTGGCTGTCATGTGGCTGCTGCCTTGGCCTTGCTGTTTTGTTATTCTAGCTGGTCCCATTTTCATTTGTTTAGTTTTTGGCTTACCTTCGATTCTGATCAATTGCTCCAGAGACTGTAGTCTTGAATAAATCTTGCCTAACACTCTCATGCAGGGACTTCTATGAGATGCTGATGTTAATTAATTTCAATGACTGCTGATGAAGCTTGGAGCAGTAACATCTCAGCCCGTGCCTTCTGTGCAGGTTTTCCCTGTAAATCACAACATCAGGCATGTGGAGCAAAGCACACATCTTTGAGCATATCCTTCATAATGGCTTTCTCTGAGACTGGAGGTGCAAGCATACATCAAATATTAACAGTGCACAGTCAGTGCCTGGAATGGTGCTGAGAGTCCTGGAATCAGCCACTTGGATTTTTCAAGTTGACCATTGGGAGCAGAGTTTCTGGCCCTGCTGATATAAACTGTCATTGGAGCAAAGAGTAGTGTTTGTCAGTTCTGGATTTATATCCTCGGTTGCTGTCCCTACTTGGTTGAGTGTTTTTTATTCATATACTGTGCACTTTAAAAACATTATTTTTTTCAGAAGTACTGTGGGTTTGGAAGATACATGGACTTAAATAAAAATGAGTGTTTCTTAAAATATTAAAGCATCTATTTTCACTAAAAAAGCCTGTCAGGGTCACTGCTTCTAATGGTTGAAATTAACACAGAGCTGTGATGTGCAAGAGGTGGGACAAGGTACTTCACTGCCCTTTAACTGCTTCAGTGCTGCCCGCAATGGGGGCTGTTTGACAAGCTGTCAGGTTTTATAAGGATGTTAGCAAGGCATGATTACACAACTGGTTTTAAATGTGTATTTACATCTGTAATGATACTAAGGCAACTTGAGTGGCAGAGTTTTTTTTTAATGATTCACTGCAAATTTGACACATAATGCCAGAAAATCTTGTTTAAAAAGAATGGGGAAATTTTCACACCAAGATGTAACTTAAGTCATCACCCAACAACTACAAGCGTGTATTTCATGGGCATTTTATGAAATGGAGAGGCAGGCTGGTGAAAGAGTTCACTGCTAATTGGAAATTAGGAATAGGGATTTTTCAATTTAGAGAGGGATATAGTGACTTTGCATTCAGTATGAATGTTGCCATGGATTTCTTTAGGCCCAGAATGCACTCTGGGGCTATAATTTCTATTCTTAAAAGAGCCCTTTCTTCCTCTGTACTTGGTCTTTTCCAGCAGGTGATGAGGCAGCTTCTTTTCCAAGGTCCCAGAACACAAATTAAAATAAAAACATCCTTTTATGTAATACCTTCAATTGAACGGAAACATAAATGTATCCTATGAAGTTAGGCATTTTCTACAGTTGTGGAATTTCTATAGAGGTAATGTTAGATACAGTAAATGTTTAAGAGCCTTGTTAAGTGTGACTGGTAGGACGAGCTAGTGCCTTTCATCTCTTAGTTGCTGGTTTTAATAGGATCTGGCTTGAAGGGTTTTGAAAGTTGTTGCCAGGTATTTGATTGCTTGTGTCTAGGGAGACAAGGTTTGTTTTGTGTGTTTGTAAGGAGCCTGAAAGAGTTTGCAGAGGTATTTCTGCCAGTCATCTGTGGGCATGTCTACGTGTGTGTGTGTTACAGGCAGACATAAGCTCACTTTGCCCATGGGTTTAATATGTTTACATCCCGTGCCTTAGCAGAGTTTATAAACCCTATTAACATGGCTTTTGAGATGCTTTGAGCATGTGTAGAGTGGGTTTTTGTCTGCCTGAGGGCATAGCCCCATGGATTTATGTTTGTAGAAGGCAGACCTTAGGCAAAAGGAGCTGCTCCTCTTTGGTTACACTGGTCCTTTGGATGGTGAGAGGTTGCATATCTTGCACTTTACACAGGACCACTGCAGGGCTTCCTAACAAGAGGGTTACAGGTGGGTATTGATCACCAGACTGTTGTCATTACACTCGCCTGAGTGTGATTTGTTAGGCTGGCAAAGGCAGTTCTTAGCCAAGCCCTTCTTGTGAGAGCTGCTCTGTCTGTTCTTCCCTAGACTGGACTGGGGCTTGTTCTGACTCAGGTGCAGCACCAGCACTTGGTCTTGTTAAACCTCATGAGCTTCCCATCAAATCGAGCTTGTCCAGCTCCCTCTGGATGGCATCACGTCCTTGAGGTGTGTCAGCTGCACCACTCAGCTTGGTGTCATCTGCAAATCTGCTGAGGCTGCTCTCCATCAACCTTAATGAAGATGTTAAATAACACTGGTGCCAGTATGGACCCTGAGGGACACCATTTATCCCTGGTGTCCATTGAGATGGACAGATGGGAGTAGCTGGACTTGGACCTTCTAATTTAGGCATCTCATTTGGATTCCTAAAGCTGATCCCTGAAGTTGTAGGGAACAAAATGTAGCAATTCTATAGTTTGTGTCTGTAAAGGAAGATTTGGTATAAAATGTAGCATAGTTAATAATAAAAGAAAGTTTTGGGTGTGGTGATGAGTGTCTGTATTTGACAGAAGAATTTTTCAAAATGTGTAAAGGGTCACAACTAGGACAAGAGGTATAAAATTAATATGGGAATGACGAAAGTTGGAAAACTGTGAGCAAAATAGTGTAAGTTACTAATAATATCTAATAGTCATCTAAATAGAGCAGTATTTTGAGGTCTGTGGCACTTGGAACCAAGCGGTAAGTCTGTCCACAGATGTTACCCATCTTTCCAAAACTAGTATCGTAGGGCTGGGGAGCGATCTTCAGGCCTTTAAAAAATAGTGCAGCTTCCTCCACTCAATGGGTCATCTATCTCTTGATCACCTCTCACAGATGGTTTTCATCTGCTCTTCAGAAATTCTCAAAAGAACAAAATTTCTCAACACCATTCTGTAGCAATTGCCAATGCTCACTCACCTTTGATAGTTTTTCTTGAGTTATCTTTGCTTAAAAGTAGAATGATTTCCTATTTTCCTTACCCAAATGGATCTAGAAAGCAGTTTGTTCCCACTCTCTTTGTAGCCACTTTTTGTACTGGAGGACTCTGACTTTTCACTCTTCTATACTAAGTAAACCAGACTCCTTTTTTCTTCCTACAGCATTCTTGTTTTTTAAACTGCTATTTGTCCTGTAGACACTCCTTAAATGGTCTGTCTCCAGCTGTGTTTTATCTGGCTGGGATTGTACTTCACATCGAGATTCCATAGGAGGATCACTTGGTTCTTGGGGCAGTGTCCTCCAACTGCAGTTATCCCTTGGGATCTGCATATTTATCTCTTCTTTCTGATGTAAGCTGGGGTGAGCAGAATGAGATCAATTACTTCTGTGCCCTGGCATCCTGTCTGAAACTGAGGGACAGCAATGGACCTTCCTTTCATCCTAGTCCAGAGATACTGAAGACGTGGGACCAACAGGTAGCTGACGACAGATTTGTGAATTTACTTGATGAAGCTATGCTGCTGAAGAGTGGTATTAAAAAAAGCCACCCAAGAATCCACTTTAAAGAGCTTCTGGATGAACAGCTTGGAGAGGGAGGTGGTGTCTCATGCATGCCACCTAGTAAGCAAAGGAACTGAAGCAGACTTCTCAGGCGGAGTGTGGCCAGCTTGTGGTTGAAGAGTTACAAATGCTCTTCATCATTCCTTGACTATTCATCCCTGTTAGGGTGTTTTTCCCCTCCTTTTTTTTTAATTTTTTCCTTGGTTAAGTCCAGGCAAGGAGAAAAAGTTAAAATTCAGCTCCACTACAGTACTCCCTAAATTCAGATGTAAACCCAAAATTTCTCAGCCAATGATATTTTTTTTTTTGTGAAGCAGTCAAACTGAGGCAGTGGAACTTAATTAAGATGGAGAAAAAGTGAAATCCACTTTTGTAATAATAAAAACTGCATGGTGTGCTAACTGTGCACTGTATGCAATAATCTGTAGCTTACAAGGGAGTGCACAATGGGCAGCCTTTTGGTTGTGAAGGCTAAATAGTTTCTGTACAGTCTTCAAGTATTCATTTACCAAATAATTGATAAAGTGAGCAAGTGAATGAGACACTAAGAGAGTGTGATCCAATGCCAAGTGCTGGTTTCCATAGTTGATTTTAAATCTGCATTATGCTAATGATGTTCATTTGGAAAATGTGTCCACTCCCTAACTTCTGCCGCTGAGTGTTCTGTTAATTGGGTTCAGATGGTGGGACTGAAACAGTGGTAGGATTCGTATACAGAGGAGTGTTCCAAGCACTTTTTTTATTATTTCCTGTACAGTCTTTCTAAGCTAGAGTTGCTTTCACTGTGGCTGGTGTCCAGCTGTCCTTGAACTCCCTCATCAAAGGTCTGTCTGATACAAATGGGCATGGTTCTACTGGGACAAATGAAGTTATGATCACTTCAGCATGCTGAAGATCTCATCTGGGGCGTGACTCCTCTCCAGTCCATTGGGCTGGCTGGGGTGGGTTGCTGGTCAGAGCTCATCAGTGAGGGAGTCCATGTCACCAGGCTCACAGTGCAATTTGTAATTCTGGAAACACAGGCTGTTGACTGAATTCTAATAGCAGAAGCAGCCTTTTGTTTCCGATAAAATGATACTAAGAATTGGTGTTTCTGAGGCATTTTGACAAGGCTGTGTATTTCTGTGCAGTGGTGCTGTGCTCTGATTTTCATCCCTGTGCTCAAATTCAGAGCTGTTCTATTATCTGGGCAGCCTCACTGAACTCAAACTGTGTGTGGAGTTGATAGTGTTCAATGTGATAAGATGAGGCAGCATCATTTTCCCAAGTAGCTGTTCTAACCCATGAGCACTTGGTTTGCTTTGAAAAGGAAAGAGAAGTTGTGACTTTTTATGCAGTTGAGACTCTAATAGGCAGAGTTTTTATAATCTGATTTACTGCCCTCACAGGCTAACCAAAATTTATTCCCTGGTTTCAAAGAAAAAATAATTAGGGATGGAAAGCTTTTTATCTTTTAAACAAAAGTGTCTAATTTCTATAAGGGATTTTTGTCTCAGTTTCTGAAAGTCAGCTTCATCCAAGTGGCTATTTCTGAAAGAATCAAACAAAAGCTTTTCAGCCACCAAGTACTGTGTGATGATAGATATGCAACTGTTTCTACACATGCTTGCTGCTGTTCCAAATGATAATAGTTTTCTGATGGTTTATAAAAGAAAAAAGACGGAAATTAAAAAAGACACGATGTGTGTTGGAAGATGGTGTTTTCACACGAACAAAATCAGTACTGAATTTACATTGTGAAGTTATAGGAAGCCTCAGACCCAAGAGGGGAAATTAAAAGATTACTTAAAACCAACAATAAACATGCAAATTAAAAGTCATAAATTTTAAATGAAGTCATACACTATTAAAAATAAGCATAAAATTGCATACTAGTTTGGATGTGTAGTTTATAGAACACACCAAATGTTAAAATTGGATGAAATTAAGAAAAACATTTTCCAAAGGCAAGTAAAATATCTGTTTAATTAGATTGTAAAGAAAGAAGATTAAAAGTAATATTTTGTGAAACAGTAATTACTGCTTTTCAGAAGTAGTCAGGTTCCTGTGTGTTGATCTAAATTTACCAGTGATAGCAGATCTCTTTGGGGTCTTTTGTTTTGTTTGTGTCTTTTAATTAATTTAAATGGCAACCACTACCTTTATTTTGTTTTCTTTGCACTGAGCACACTGCATGGCTGTTTGCTCCAGTACTCTGACATCTCATGAAAACAAATCTGGGAGATCAGCTCATCCCCTCTGGTTCTGAGAGGTTAAAAGCCAACTCATTGCAGGGGACTATACAGCAAGATAACAGGAAAGGCAGCTGAAGCCATTGGGAGGTAGGCTGAGGTGCTGATGGGAGCCTGAGATGTAAATAAACCAGATTGCTCTCATTTCCTCTTTCCACTGTATTATGCATTCCAATAGCACTATTCATCTTTATGACAGACACCTATTGCTTTAACTTTACTGCAGGCCACTGAAGTACATTAAAGTGGGCAGGAAATGGAAATAAATAGAGTTCAGTGGAGCTGCCGAATAACTAAACACGGTGCAGTCATTTTTAGTGCGGGGTCATGCGGTTTGGAGCAGATTTATCGTATTGCTTGGCTTTTGTTAGAAAGATGGGCTCTGCTTAAAAGAGATACCGTGTAATTTTTTTCTTTATAAGTAAGAAAATGTGCTTGGATTTTTTTTTTTCCAAACTCTTTGGGATGCCAGAGATGAAAAGAAATCGGGTTGAGTCTCAGCTGGGTAGAGTTGGGGATATGTCTGTGTGCACTACCTCAGGTTGTGTCTGGAAACAGAATAATGGGATTGGAGATTTGAAGAAATCCTGCTAGGAGATAGAATGGGAGGAGGGCCACAGTTCATTGGCTTAAATTAACCTTCCACCTAAAGATAGTGAGACAGTACTGTAAAGACGCTGAATGGAACTTGGGCTTAAAAATGTATCTACTTTTTTCCTAATGCCTGCACATTTTGCTCACTTTGGAAGTGTGGAATGCTCTCCTGCTTGTTCAGAGAAATGTTTTCAAGGACAGTGAAGTTACACTGCAAGTTCCAGATAGTCTTAACCTACAGGAGATGGGACTTCAGGTGAATTCTGCTTTTGTGAAAGCTTCATGTGTTTGTTTTTCCTTGATTGTTTATATTCTGATAAGATGAGGTCAGTGACTGAATGAATTCCACTCATGGATGGGTTACTTGAAGACTTAAAGCTCATATTTTCACTCCCTTAAGGTTAGTCAGATAGTTGGAAACTTTTCTTTAAAAAAAAAAAATCATTACCCCTGTTTTTTTTTTTTTGCCTTGATTACACTGAACACTCTCTGGGTTTGCTGAATATAGTGTTTGGTTTTTTTTTGTTTGTTTGTTTGTTTTCACAATGACTGCTATATAGTTAAAAGCAGGCATCAGCCTTCAAGGTATTTGTCAATATAGAAGATATTAGGGGATATTTCACAATGTCATGTAAGATAAAAACTAATTTGTAAGCAGTGCGGCGGAGATCTGGAAGGGCAATTAAGACAAAAAATCATTAGCATTGATTCTTGTGCACTGGGATAGTACACTCCTTTTTCCAAAAGCATCCTTTTAAAATGTTGTTCACCTCAGTCTGTATTTAATTATATATTTCAGTGTGACATTCAATGATTCTTCTTTCTCTTAAATTATATTTATATCAAGACTTTAATTTAATTCAATTCAGAATAATGCTCCAGATACACTCACACTGCAGAAAGCAGTGCCAGGCAAAATTGCGGGTAATTACTGAGGACGGTTGTTGGCAATTTGACTTTTCATCATTTGTTCGTCATCGTTTGTTCGCACTCTGTGCATAGTTCCTCGCTGAAAGGATTAGGTTACAGATGGGTGGGTATTACTTCAGGGACTTCTTAAGTGAGAATCCAGATGCTTTTCTGCCTCCTCTTCTCATGCTTAGTTTGGGAGTTAGAAGTCAGTAGCTGCAGGTAAGATTCAAAGCTTGTATCTTTGTTTCTCTTTTGCAATGGAAAAAAGCTCTCTATTCTTTCTTGTTAGTTGAACAGAGAATCTAACTGCAAACTCGAAGGACTTGGGAAATTACAGATTGAGCTATAATTTTAAAATAATCTAATTTAAATGCCATTATCACTGACAATCTGCTTCAAGTTCTCAGAATAGTTCAGGTCCAGGAAGGGTAATTTGTTGTTTCATGCTTTGAAAACCTGGCTATGACTTTGGTGTCTAAGCTGTAGCAGGGATTTTTGGAGATTGGCCTTTGGCCACTTCCCAGTTTCTTTGAGTTATGTATGTAGTTTCAAGGGCTGGGGATGTAGTATTTCACAGTTGTGAAATGTGGGTTTTGTTTGTGTGCCCCACATGCAGCGTGTGGGGTTACCCCAGTAGCGGAGACCCTGCTCAGTCCTCACTTGCTTTTATGTGGAGGCAGCAGAGCTGAGTTGTTACATCAGGGAGGGAAGCCTCAATTACAGAGACTCTTTTCTTCTCCCTGGTGCAAGTTGCTGGGGATGCGCTTTCAAATCTGTGCTCCTTTCCTCTATTTCTGATTTCAGAGGTAAAGCCTGAAGGCAGGCTTCAGGCTAAATGCTCCAGTGCTGAAGGAAACGGGTGTTCTGCCGTGTGGTCTAGCGGGAGTACAATCCTGGTTTTCCAAGTTTACCATCCTGCCCAGCTGAACTTGCAGACCATTTCTGTCAGCTCCTCTTATGTGGGCAGTTTGCATATGTGTGTTTAATCTCTCAGCAGTTGGCAAGCTGGCTTGTGTCTGTAAGAACTGCTTGCTGAAAAGCAGTGGTAAATTCAAGCATTCAGAAAATTTGTCGTCATATAAGAACATGTAATTATCTCATGCCCTGACCTTGCTGGGGGCTGCTGGGCTCCTCAGTGAGACCATTTATTTTACAATTCTAACAGTCTATGATGTTTGAATATCTAAAATTTGTATGCAAAAGTTAACAAGCTGAGTCTGAAATTAGGGTTTTGGTTTCTGCAATGGGAGGGGAAGCTATCAATGTTACAGCATCACATTATTCTGCTTATCCTGCTTGTTCAGGAGGAAAGAAGAGCATTTGGAAAGTAGGTGTGACAAAGATGGCATAGTTTATTTATGCTGTGGAGGAACAAAAGAGTCATGTTCTTTGTAGCACAGCAGACTAAAGAGGTTTTGGAGCACTGTTTGGAACAGAGGCTTGGGTGTTGTATGTTTAATTTTTGTGCCATTCCCTGATTTGCGATTTGCACACCCCCTTTGTTTGGCTTGCTTGGCTGATGGTGGAGCTGTAGCACGGATGGCTCTGGCTGCTTCACCCGTCCCACGTGTGTGTCACACATTTGGTCACTCAAGTTTTATTTCTTCCCTCTGTTAAACACGAGAGTGTAACTTCCACCCCAGCCTAGGGCGTGAGCTGCCGAAGAAGGGGCTCCCCAGGACCAGCCATTGTCACCGGGCAGGAAAACCTCTTTAATGGGGCTGGCTAAACTTTTAAATTATGGTTGATGCTTTTAACAGTAACTTGTGTTTCCTCTGGCCTTCACGCCCAGCCATTAGCCAGGTGTTTTTGTCTCTCAGAGTGGAAAAATAAAAGTAATCTAACTGTCCAGCTGGGCTCTCACTGAGGTGCTGGAGAAGGTTTGCCACAATGAGAACTGGGGGTCACAGAGGCTGGATGTGTGGGTTAAGAGGCTCCTTGTAAAGTTTGACAAAATACAAACATTGGAAATTAGATGTCTTTTTTTTTTCTTTTTTTTTTCTATAAACAAATTATGAGGTTTAAATTTGGCATGCTATGTGCCTATAAACTTTGCTCTGTGTAATTTTCTAAATATATATATTTTAAAAATTTATTTTTGTTCCCCCCTTTAATATGACATCCACTTGATTTCTTTGTAACTGTGAGACAGGCCCGACTCTGATCTGCCTTATGCTGTAAACTGTGTTTATGGAGCTAGAATTGGGGTCATTAATTTTCTTTACATCAAAAGAAGTAATTTCTTTTAAATGAGAAGCCTGTTTCACCTAGTAATTCGCTTTAATTGCTTATTTGGAACTTTTGACATTTGATAGCAATTTAAACATTGCCAGATGAGGCTCATGCAGTTGGGACGTGCAGGTGCTTCCTTGTGTGCCCAACTTGGATCAAAGGAATGAGCCCAGGGATGTGCCTGGCCGCAGACGGGGCACCCGGTGCTGGAAGGTTTTGGGGCTGTTTGAGTAGATGCTGTGTGTCAACCTCAGCAAGTATTTGCTCAGAGGGCCCTTGGAGAAGTTTCTGAGGAGCGCTGAGCACGGTGCTGTTTGTTTTTCTTGGGAGATAGACTGCATGGCCTTTGTTTTGCCTGAGGCTAAAGAGTGCCTCCAGCACTGAGTCTCTGTGTTCTTTAAAAGTCCAACCAATAGCACTTTCTGCTGAAGGGATAGAAAAAAAGTTTCTAAAATATTAATTACCTTTCTTTTTTTTTCCTGACTAATATCTCTTAATTTAGTGCTACCATCTTCTGGGAGGTTTGGTAGGAAAGAATTTTCTTCCTCATAAGGGTAAGCAAATGGTGCAACTTCAAAGGCATTTTTAGCAGGATCTAAACCTCAATAAAGAGGAGAGACAGAAATGAAACAGTGTTTTTTAGTTCACTTTTAATGCCAGTTTAGTAATGTGAATCAATTTATTGTTCAGTCAGTGGCAGGAGTAGCTTTTCTTAGCCTGAGAAGTATTTCTTATTTTAAGTCAGTAAACAGTAATGTGGATTATTGTGGAAAGAGTAACTTTGGTTAATTGCTTTTGGCTGTGGAATAATGTGATGCTAGATATACTTTCAGTGGTTTCTATCAACACTGTACTGTGTCTCGTGAGAGATTAAAACTGTTGCAGGAGTAGTCCAACAGCTGAACATGAGATAAATTCTGGTGCTGCTGCTGCAGAAGTGAAGCAGTATTTTAATACTTTTTGAATTCAGAGCAAAGCCGAAGTACCAGTGCCAAGACTTTTTAAGAGTTTTATTGATGTGCATTGTAATTAAAACCAGAATTAGTTTTCTAATAGGACATTCATTTCCTAGAGAGCAATTGCAGCTTGGCATAAAGAAATACATTTTTAAAAACAAATGCCAATCTGGGGATATTCTCAGCATATGTTGGATGGCTGATTTACCAGCTATGTGTGTCCTACTTATTAACAAGGAAATTAAATATTTTCATTTAAAATAATTATACAAATAAACCTTTGGCTGTGCTGTGATTTCATTAAAACCTTAATTGTTTAGAGAGCTCTATGAGAGTGTGTGAAGTTGGGTCAGTTTTACTGCCTGATGTTAGTCTCCATAGCAGATTTACGACAGGGCTGGATTTAATCTCTTGACTAATCTTTACAGTAGCAGGCCTGGGATGGGAAGGTGTTTGTGTGTTTCAGGAGATAGGTAACTCTATCTCTGAAGTGGAAACACGGTGCTGGGTTTTAAAATGTCTTAGCAGCCTTAAAATGAACTTGCCAAGGGGTGGTGGGGAATTGCTCTGTGGAAACAAAATAGGTGTTGCTTTTAAATCAGCATCTTAGTGTGCACATTGTCACACCTTCACACATGGCTGTAGGCTCAAATCTATTTCTCATTAAAGCAGCTGTAGCGGAGGGGAATATTGTGACCATCTGGGTTGCAAAGATCAGAAGTAAGTCTTGTGGGCAGCACCATGTAAACGGGCTTTTATGCCACTTCATTAATCATTTTTGAGGGTAAGGGCAGCAAGATGTTTACTAGGTCATGCGTTAATTTTTAAAAATACTTTCAAGTCTGATTTTCCTGGGTTTCTGGTGGTGTTACGCCTTTGAATCAAGCTACGATATTTGTAGGTTCAGCATCTCAACTAACATTGTTCCTGAGCATGGGAAACATGGGCTCCTTAGATGTCTCCAAAGGAGAATTAATTAGAAGAATGAGCAGTTATCAAGAACACCACAGCTCCACTGTTTAATTCTGACGATAATTTTCATGCAGGATCTAATACAAATGAATTCACTTATGGTTTATGAATCCACTGCAGGCCTGTTAGGTTATTCAGCGTGAAAAATGCTAAGAGTTACCAGAACAGATTTGAAGGACTTCCATGAGTGGAGAGCATATCAGAGAACTTTACATTTTTCCTCTCATTTTTATCTTTCTGCACTGTTTTAACTGAGTATGGTGGTTTTTTCCCCTTTCTTTACTTCTTTAGGACCCACGATTATCAGCTTTAATTTTTGACAAGCTTCAAGTGCCTGACTATTTACAGAAGAACAGGAATGAAGGAGAGAGCAGATGTGAAACTTGTGCCACTCACTTGAATCAGCTGAAGCAGGAAGCCATTCAGATGATGCACGCCCTCAGCCAAACCAGCTACCCAGAGATGCCCGACCTCCCACCTGGCACCGCGGCAGTGACCAGCATGGTACCCAGGATGGTCACTGTCTCCTCCCAGAGAGACCTGCCACTCATTGCTGGGCAGGTGGGCAGGCAGCCTGGAAAGTCACCCAGTATCTTCTCTGCAGCAGAGAGGAAGAAAGGACTCGGATGGTCTCAAGGCGTGGGCAGTTTTCCCAACTCCAGCGTTCAAGTGACGGTGGCCCCCAGTGGTCTCAGTGGTGCCCTGAGCTCTGTCACCATCCAAGCTCAGCAGTACCTCGAGGGTATGTGGAGTATCTCCAGGGTGAACAGCTTCCTGCCTCAGGCTTGTCTAGTAAGTAGTGATAACTCAGCTGCTTGAGCTTTGTTTGCATGTGTGTGGGCATACAGAGAGATACAGATAAAATCTGAGATCTATACATATTTACCTTTGTGGCAATCAGCTAATGGTATTCTAAGCCGTGTTTCAAGAGCTGAAGAGTTAAAGAGCTTTGAAACATGTTCTATCAGATGTCACGAGGAATTTGCTTTCTTATCTCACATGGTGAGATCCTTTCCTCAGATGTTTTTGCACCTATTTTAGCTTCATGTATGCAGGTGATGTTTTTTGTCTGTCACATACATGGTAACCTCTTTAGAAAAACACAAAAGGCCAATTTTGTCGCACATGAAGCTCTGGGAGCTTCGTGGGATTGTATCAAAGATGAACTTGACCCTCGAGTCTAGTGCTGAGCTTCTAATGCTGTGTGCAGTTCAGCAGTTGCTGTTGATGGCCTGTGATGCACAGCATTAATCTGAAGCTTAGATGTGTTGCGAAACAGTTTGCTGCTGAGGAAGGGGCTCAGGAGGTTGCTTCAGAGCCACATGCCTGTAAATGTCACTGCACTTGGGTTTTAAGCCTTCATGTTGATTTCCTGTATTCTGTGTGCATTTTACAGACTCTTGTGGGAAATGGAAAAGCTTTATGGAGGTGCATGTTACCTTTACAAGCAAGTTCATTATGTGGCTATCTGTGGAACTGTGCTAAGGATACCATATGTGGTGGTTTTGACTAAGATTTATTCCTGAACAGTTTTCAGGTAGTGGAGGGCTGTATGTAATAATGAAATGTGTACAATTTGAAGTAATGGTTTTAACTTTAAGATGACATAGCAGATCTTGCAAGATCAGGTATTTTGGTGCCAAGCAGCTTTAAATATAACACAATGCCTTCTGTGTTGTTGTATGTAAACACTACCTAATACTGCTTGGTAGCTTCAGCTGGTTGAGCTCCAAGATCATCAGAGAAATATTTGAGTGCCGCTGTGTAACATTACTTTTTCAGGCTGACTTGTGTTTCCTTCCAGAAAAGGCTTGGAAACGTGATTCTTCCCTCCCATACTTTTCTCCCTTAAGGAAATTTGTGAATTTGCATACATTCCACTTTGCGGGGTCCCCATTTAAATCCAGTGAATCTCCACTGACATAAGGTCATTCAGTAAGAAAAAGGAAAATATTCAGCTCTTCATAGCTTATAAGGAACTTCTGCTGTGAGAGGTTTTCTCTAAAATGTTACTCCATGCATTAGGGATCAATTTAGCTATATATGGTGTATGATGTTACCTTTAAATTGCTTTTTAAGTTCTTTGTATATCACAGAAATAGAGAAGGAAAAATGGGAAAGCTGCTGGGCTAAGAAGCCTGCACTCTGAAAGCAGAAGTATTTCCATTTGTCTGCTTATTCTGTCTGCCCTTATTTTTGTCCTGAATAATTCAGTAACAGCCAGCTACAGATTTCTTCCTGCTTAACCATGCTGACTGATAGATGTGGTCTTCCCTAACCACTACACTATTTTAAGATAAAACTGTTGCCTCATTTAACCCCTGTGAAGGAAAAATGTGTATAATGCAGCAGAGCTTAAGTGTGATTTAGAAATGTGCAAAGAAACTCAGTAGCCTGGAAAACGGTGACCTTTAACGAAAGGACAAACACTGTGAGTGTTGGAGGCAGCTTGGATGTGATCCAGTCATCTGCAAGGATCATTTAGATTTATAAGCAGTTTTTGGAGAGAAGCTAGTCTTCAGTTGTTTTATCTCTTCTCTCTCTTTATTTATTGTGTTCATTTAAACCCAAATGTAGTTACTGAAGACTGTGAGTGCATCTCTTTCCAGCTGGTGTTTCTTGTGTCTGTCGGAATTCTTCCACTGCCTTTTGTATTGTTAAGAGCCTTGTGACTGATGAAGTTGTTTGGGTGGGTGCTTCCCTTACACTCTTCCCCTGAGGAATCACAGGTGTTGAAGGAAATAGGATTGGAGAGGTTTCAGGAAACAGCTAGTCTAGCCCTTGTCTAGGAGAGTATCCACTGCAGGACATTCTTGTCCAATGCTTATTTACATAATTGTACATTTTTTTCAAAGACTGGGATTTTCCAAGTTCTATTGATTCTCTCATCTGAACTTCCTTCCCTATTAGAAAAGTTGAGTTGATTATTATTTTCTTTTTTTTTTTTTTACTGGTTAGAGAGATAATTTTGTCTTTTCTTTCCTGAAGTTGGAGATGGGGTTTAGATTTTAGATTAACCCAGAAGAGAACTGTGCATATACACACTTTTAGTGATGTCTGTCTATGGTAATACTTCCTGTCTTGTGGAGCAAAGCTGGTCTGGCTGGAGGAATTCTGGAGTAAGAGCTACTGCAATAGAAAGAACAGCATTGAATGTACTATTTATAATGTGTGACTGGATTTTGAAGACTTCAGGCCCATTTAGGCAACATACTGCACAAATACGGAAGGAAAAAATGGCTCTTTTCCCAGGGAGTTTCCACTCTTGGTTGTGCCACCAGTTATTTTGACCACCCTGTAAATACTCTTGTTTCACTGGGAATCTGTGCTTATGCCTTTTTTCCTTACCAAAGGGTATTTGAAACAGGTGTTGAATTCCCTGGTGGGAGGCTCCTACCCAATGCCTACCCTTCCAGTGATTTAAGTCCCTGCTGCATATGAAGTGGGCATGATTAATTTTACAAATTTGGGAAGACTAAGGTAGAGGCTGGGGTTCATCTCAAGTATTTTTAATTGCGACAACCCCAGATATTTATTATAACAATTACTGAGGCTTCCTTTTTGTGGCTAAGACCAACAGGCACTTCCAAGAGATTTTTTTGTCCTGCTCCTCTTGGATGTCGATCTTAGCCTGCCTTGCCCACCAGCGTGGTGCCTGTGGCTTCCAGCTGGTGCTGTTAAAGCCCAGGTCGGTCATGAGGAGTGAATCCTTTTCTGCATGCAGGCTATTGTGTCCCAGTGCCTTCTAGGTGTGAAAATACACCCCAGTGTACATCTACCAACCTGAGGAGACCTTGCAGCTGCACACGTTTCTCCAGGATCTGTATTCTTTATTCATGGTTAGTTCTAATAGTGGTGGTAGTGGAATTGTCTGTGGACAAAAAAAAAAAAATAATTTCTGTTCCTCTCATCTCCCTCCCCAAACTCACATGTATTACCTTGTAATGTCACTTATGGTTGTGAAAACACTTCTGGGCTGAACATTGGAGGTCAGAAGTGCAGGACATCGTAAATTTTTAATATGTGTTTGGAGTTCAAGTGTGAAAAATCCATTATATAGATTATAAATTTTTTGAACAGGAACGTGTGTTTGAACTGTAGTATGGGTGCTGTTCAAACCAAAATAATAACCATGGGCTTTGGGAGCTGTGAAGAGGAACAGTAATTAAGGATCTGGAGGAAGGTTCAGGGAGGGGAAGACTAGGATTGCAACCGAGGTGCAAAAGGTGAAGATGTAATCAGCTGCTTTACCCAAGTGGCCTGTTGTGAAAAATTACAAAAAATAATCACCAGTAGCAGTGATAAGTTGTTTGAGCAGACAGTGAACACACTGGAGGGGAGGGAGCTGATATAACTCTGGGTAAGGCAGCTGATTTGTGCTGGACACCTGACAACTCTAATTAATAAATAGTTTAATATTGATGTTTTTAGTTCTAGACCTGACAAGTGAATATAAGATTACTACTTGCATGAAAAAAAACCCCAAAAAACCCAAACATTAGCAGTGCTCAGCAATGCCACCCAGTATAATGCAAAAGGAGAGGGCAGTTTGGGCTTCCCAGATGTATTGGAATCTAGCTGAGAGGTAGAACATTTAAACCACTGAAAATACCTTGTATGCCTATTAGAAGTATCTGCATTTATTGTGTATTGCAGAAAAAAGGAGGTTTTACTGTATATTTTAAATTGACTGTATTATTATTATTATTATCATTATTATTATTATCATCATTAT